>BQNB010183645.1:0-12384 GCA_026074375.1 Tanacetum coccineum
ATAACAATTCAATCAAAGATGATATTCATTATAATGTAAAACATATTCAATCAAACTAAGACTTGACATATTACCCCAGGTTGCGTGTGACGAAGCTGTTACTTTCATCCCTATACCCTTGCTATCAAATTTCCCTATATTGTTAAGGTGAGTTCATAGCCTCATATTTTAATATTTCAAATGTTTTATAAACCCACGAGGGGGATACATGCTATAACCCTGAATGCAATTGTTTTTTGTATGCTATTCCGATTTATTATTGCTTAAGTAACTATTTACCTTTAAGTCCCCAATATCATGAACTGTTAATTACTTTACGAAGTAAGCGCGAATGGTGTGAATAGATCTATTTGGGTTGGACTCCCCGTTGGTGTACCAGTCATACCGGTAACCAATTGCACATCATTAGAATATAACTGCGGGTGTTTTAGAAAAGGCACCCGTTAGGGCTATAACGTATCAAACATATCCCAAGGCTTTGGATTCATGAGCTAATGGCAATAGTATTTGTTTTATAACGGGTGTATAACAACGTAACCCAATATCGAATTTGCATTCAAATTATTTAACTTAAACCTATGAATATCACTCAACCTTTGTGTTGACTTTTTAGCATGTTTTATCTCAGGTAACTAAGCAACCTATGGCACGGAGTGGCGAGGACTTGAAGATGGCAAAACCGTTATCATTCAAACTTTGTATTTTAGATTTTGGGACCTCTCGTTTGTAAAAACTCTGAAGAAATAATGAATGATAACTAAATTTTCAAAAACGACTCTTTTTGATTCGTTTTCTATGATTATGACTGTTGTACCTTGAAGTAATACCCCAGATTAGCTTCTGCTGCTATATGTAAAAATGGGGGTGTTACAACCGAGAACTCTCACAATTGAAATACGTCTTAATAATAGCATTCCTCTCACTAATTCACTAATATATTTTCATCATTGTCAAATCAATTTCATGTAATATATAAATACACTAAATAAAAACACCCACAATCATTTGCTTCTGCAACCTATTCACCATTGGTCATCCAAACTTGAGCATTAATCATTCATTCGTGAGAGGTTCTCTTATAATGTTAGTCACGCATAAGGGTGTGCTCTTACTTAAGGACGAAGCCACTCTTAGAGTGAGATTGGCCATGGCCAACCCAAACCGTCAAACTAGAATCATACATGCTATGTTATATGCTTTCATATTCAACGTTAGAAATATTTTGACCAACGCATATTTAAAATTGTACATAAATTAATGCGGTTGTTGTAAGGAACTTCTACAAGAAGTTTTACAACTCCCTAGGCAGAGTACCTAACCGTTGTAGTAGTAGTATAGGCAAGACTCAGGGGTTATTATCGTTCTCTAGGAGAATAGGTTGGGAAGGCTTGATCACGGTCTAATAGAATTCTAAGGGTTGAGAGAAGATTAATTTTGTATTTTTATATTTTATAGAAAGCGGTAAAATCATATAATTTAGAGGCTTGGTTGGTTTTAGCTATTAAACTAACTAATAAACTACGTTAGTGGTGATAACAATATAATAAAAAGATTGTATTCATTTAATCATGTATTACTCCCTAGATTGCTTCTCCTAGTGTTGTTGCTTTGTCACACTTGTGATGATCTATGTAATTATTTCCTAAGTCATGAACAGATTACACGAACCCGCCGTCTATTTAATATTCCGTTGAGGCAAAACACAAAGTAAGGTAGTATGAAGACTATTACCCAGCCCCCAAGAGTATATTAAATGCATTTGAAATATATTAAAAGTGGATCAACCATATAAGGGGCAAGGTAGTATGAAGACTGTTACCCGATGGTATCCTTTCTACATAATCATGTTTCCCTAGACATATCAACAGCGATACAGACAAAAGCTGGTTTTCTAAAGCCTAACATGCATATTCATCACAAGAAGCAACACCACTAAGATCTACATTCTAGGTTTCATATAATCATAAATGAATACAATAAGGAGCTTAGCCAAGCATGTTAAAGATAAAGCAAGAACAATAAAGAATCAAACAACAAGACATATTGAATGATTAAGATAGTCTTACTTGATTAAAACATGAATTGAAGGAGGTACAATGTGGTTTTGAAGCCCTAAAATCGTCCTAATAAGCAGCCAAATGAACTAAGGTTCGTCCCTCTTTTTTACTCTAAAGTTACACACCTAAAACTCTAATTTCGGGTCTAAATTTATAAGAATATCGCTGTGACGGCGTCGCATTTTAACCGTGAAGCCATCATAAAGTCGAATCTTCTATATTCGAGTTGAGTCGGTGCGGGCTGACGCCGTCAAGAAATGTTGTGACGTCGTCACTAGATGAAGTGTGACGGCGTCGTGTATGAATGGTGACGCCGTCTCCAAGAGCTAAGACTTTAAATCTTGAAGAGTCTTGGTGTTGGTTCGTAATCTTGTTTATTTCTTCTCCAAATGAGCCCAAGTCACCTGTATTTCCTCCAAATGCCTTCCAAATGCTAAATACCTGAAAAGGAATGATTAAGTACCTATTATGGGCATAAATGCACGATTTAGGGGGTTAAATGACCCCTAAAAAAATGACACCTCATCAAATACCCCTACACTTGGGATTTGCTTGTCCTCAAGCAAATGGGCTTTTCTACCAAGACAATAGCAGTATTTGGGTCATTTAACCTACTCTTTAAAAGTATTTTACAACACAACCTTCTATACCTCGTAATTAAAAGCAAGGAAAGCATACACTAACACCTCACATAAGTGTTTGGGATTCTCTCTTTCTCTCGGGTGTATAATAAATTATAACATAATGGGGAAACAAAAAATCAACACTCATTACCTGTCATAGCATATAAATTACCATAGGCTTGGTAAAGGATCAAACCTCCACCGCTAGGAGCAAGCATTATTCATTACTATCTAAGAAGTCTTTTAAAGGGTTGTGGGATGTAGGTGTAAGATAACATATAATGGAAACAGAAAAGGATGAGATATATTTGGGTGGCTTTGGGTGAATTTGAAGTGGAATGGTTAGCTAATTATTTAACGAATACATGCTGGTTTGGTTGCTAAGCCAAGACTCTGATGAAGATATACAAACTCTACACAACTCTACATCAATCTTTTTTCTTTTTCTTTTCTATTTTTTTAACATAATACATCATAACATGGGGTTTATAACACGTACCCCTACACTTGAGCTTTTACATGCTCGATATTTACAATCTAACTAATGACCCGATTTGAAATGGATCAAAATAACATGGAGATCATCTAACAACTATATGGGGGGTATTGACTTAACTTTTCTTCCCCATTCTTTAATGAAATAAATACTACCATGAATCCCAATCGTCTTAAAACAGTATTTACAAGGATAAGGACTTACCAACCGTGTACTCAAATAATTAACTTGGGTTAAAACAATAATGTACTAAAGGTGAGTTCATACAAGGTAGGCTAAGGCAATTTGGGTATAACGATTAGTTTAAGGGTTGACAATGCTCTTCATTAATAGTCTGGCTTAACCAGAAAATTACGAGAACCTTGACAAAGGATAGGCTCGGAGGGTTGTACTAGGGGTATTATAACATCCCCAAATTGGGTCGCAGCGGAATAATAAGTCCGGAAGCATTACTTCATAGATCAATAGCACAAGATATGAGAACGACATCTAAAAGAGTCGTTTAAAATACAATACATTGAATTTATTGAAATTGTTTAATACAAAACACAACGGCTTAAATTGTTCAACATGTGATAACAAATATTTTACATCATAAGTCATAGTTTTAAAAAGCGCGCCTAGGCTCTAAGTCTCTAAGGCTCAAGCTCTAGGGATTTTTTCAGATCGAGGCTCCGCACATGCACAAGGCTCACAAAAAGCGCAGTGCCTTGGGATTTAGATCCTTGAGCCTAGGCGCGGCTAGGAAAGGTGACGGGTTTTGAAACTTTCTTTTCAAATTTAACATTCATCGCCTCATATGTTAATAATAGATTACCTAGAAACTACCTAGAAACCAAATAAATCAATCAATTTGAGTGTTTGGTCGTTCAATTCAAGTGTCTGCACATACTGACTCCTCCCTCTTTTTTACTCACGAGATAACGTAATCTTGTCATGCCATGAATATGATACATTGCTTGATATTTTTGGTTTAACTATTCAATTTTTTAGATACATTTATTATTTTGGTGTTATTTAAGTCATCATTAATCTATAAATTTTCGCCTAAACTATTAGAATTTACTTCATTAAAATTTAATGCGACTCATATTTATGAAGCCCGCTCCTTGATCTACGCCTCGCCTTAAGGCTCCATAAGCCCTTTGCGCCTTAGTGCGCCTTAAGCCTTTCAAAACACTAATCATAACAAATATCCCAAGGTGTAATGACTCCAAATCTTTTATGCATGACTCCCCAAAAAAGTATCCCCAATGTATCCTTATCACCTCGTGCCTCATTGACCTGAGAAAACATGCTTTAAAACGTCAACAAAAAGTTGGTGAATTCATAGGTTTATGTAAATATGAAGTAGGATCGTACGATTTCCAAGTGTATGATAATGCAACAGATGCAAACATCACAAAGTGTAATTACGTTTCCCTAAGCTCTTGACACAGAAGCTCGACATGTATGAATTGCAATATAAATTGCCAACATTGCCCTTGATGATGTTCTAACCCGCAACATCCTCAATCCGACATGGTATACGTCCGTTGTCCGGTAAACCGGCACAGTGAGTGCTACTCACCCGAACGGGGATGTCAATCCCAAATAGATCTATTTATAACATTCACGCTCACACAAAGTAATTGACAGTTCATGATAATGGGCACAGTGGGTTATCGCTACTTAGGCAAACACGTAATCATGATAAAATGTACACTTGCGTCCAATTTGTAAAACAATGCATGTTTCTCACCCCAAAAGTTGTAAATCATTGATATAGTAAAACATGAGGCTATGAACTCACCTTAGTGAATAGTGTTGATAATATGAATCAAGTGAGTGAGTCAACAAGCGAAATCCGAACGCAACCTAATTAAATGTAGGCCGTATGAGTACATTGTACTTAATATAAATACTACATCACAAGTTACATAGTTACACCACCACCTAATAGTTTTTGTTTAATTTTAAAAGTTGAAATACTAATTAAATCGTACTTTGTTAAATAAAGGTATATGTATTCGTGTCCGTAAAGAAAATATTATTTTTCGTTCAACAATGTAATATTTGTTAAAAATATATGATTTAATATTTTTATTGATTATGTAATGATATTATATAATTAATTTAATTATTTTATAAAATAATGTATAAAAGTGAAAATAGTGCACAAGGTTTTATAAACCTCGTATCTTTATCGTTTTAACTTCGTTTTATGCGTTTCTTAAGTCCACGGTTTCGTATTAAGAAAATCTATCAAACAGTAACAGTAAGTGAAAGTTTATAAAAATACTTTTTATAACTTTAATTATTGAAATCGTATTTTAATTGTATCTCGCTCGTTTTAATTCGGTTTTAGTGACTCTTATGTCCACGTCTTCGTAATTAAAACCTCTATTTAGGAAAATTAATTCCCAACAGTTTACTGTCGTGAACAGTAACATATTTTTATAAATTTACTTTTATAAAAATACTTTTTAACTTAAACTTGTAAATAACGTATCTCCTTCATTTTAAATCTGTTTTCGAGTTTCTTACATGTTTGGATTCCTCATGAAAAGTACTATCTTTATAAAATATTTCCCTTAAGTTATCAGATCTGAAACAATGAAGATTTTTATAAAATAACTTTAAAAAAATACTTTTACATATTTATTTATTGTAAACTTAAAAATGTCATATCTTCTTCGTTATAGCTCAGTTTTTCAAGTTCCTTATATGCTTGCGATCCTTGTAATGTGTACTAATTTTATAAAATATAAAATATATACTTTGTTTTTTGAATTGCAACAATAGGTATTAAAACAGTTGGTATGATTATGTTTCATAAATTAGGTTTTATAATTCCATTTTTTAAGAAATCTTGTACTAGTCTTTTACCACACTTTCTACCATGATTCTTACATATGTTAGGTCCTCTACTTAGTACATAGTGATTGTCCAATAGAGTATCAAGTCCTCATGATCTTTTATACCTAAATTTCTAAACAAAACTTTCAACATAATTTAATTTATAAACTAGACTTATAATTTAAATAACATTCATGTAAGGTGTGTACTTCTATTTTAAGTATTATTTCACCAATGTACATAATAAATTCGAACCATATTTATATATGTAATATTCCATAAATCATAAAAATAAACCTAGGTGGTGTTTAACATATATAACAAGCATGAAAACATAAGTAAAGAAATAAGGAGATGTTTATGGTTTAAATGAACCTTATAGAAGTGAAGTAGGATCAAGAACACAAGCTTACACTTAAGCTTAAACCCAATAAAGTAAACCCAAGATCAAGACCCTAATGAGAAAACCCTAATCACTTTTCTTGAGTCAAACCCTTGTATATAGTATCCAATCTTCCAAACCACTTTGCAACACCTTAGATATGATAACTAAAGTGCCTTGTATATTTGAAAAATCAATTGTATGAACACCCTAAAAGCCTTACTTCAGCCGTGAGTTTGTAGAGGAGTAGAGAGAGTTTTTTGCTTTGATTTATTTGGCTAGTTGTAAGTGTGAGAAAGTCTTACATTATCCTTCTTTATGTATGGGATGTATTTAGCTAAACCCTGGTATTAAGGTGGTAATGGTACACCTTGTAAGGTTCTCTCCTCCTCCCTAGGAAGTGGGAATGGCTAGGATGAAAGGAAAGGACAAAGAGTGCTTTGTTAGCCATTGGATGGTAAGACTTGGTAGTTAAATAATAAATGGGTAGGTAGTAGTGGGATTTTAGTGTATTATTTGTGTATATACTCATAGGATCCGGCCATATATGGTTTAAGAGTAGGAAATGAGTTAATTTTTATGTATTGGGAATAAAAGTGGGTATTTGTTTGAGTATAGATGGGTATTGGTGCTTCCGGGTATGCCTAAATGCAATTCATTGCGAAACATAAGCGTTTTACGTAACCAATAAAAATAAAAATATAACGAGTTATAAATTATACTCATAATAATTATATAACACTTGCTTGATTTAGACTTTAACTTGTTTGGCGTACGTTTACGTTGAATGTTGATTTTTAGTTTACGCGATTTAACTATACGATAATAATTAAAAGCGAACGCGTAAAACTCTAAAATATATCATGGTAATAATTGAGTCAGGAAATGACCTAAAATAATGGATTGTTACAGTCTTCCCCCATTAAAGGAGCCTTGTCTGCAAGGCTCAAGATGCGGCACTTATCGAGGGTGCGGTTTTTGCTAAGAGGTGTGGATACTTCTTCCGAAATTGATCTTCGCATTCCCATGTGAACTTAGGACCTCTCCTGGAGTTCTATCGAACTTTGATGATGAGGATACGGTTTTCCTTTAACCGCTTGACTTCACGATCCATAATTTCCACTGGTTCTTCAAGGAGGCGAAGTTTATCATCAATGTGTACTTCATCCAACGGGACTGCCAACGGCTTGTCAGAAACACTTCTTTAGATTAGATACATGAAACGTGCTATGAACCCTGCTTAACTGTTGAGGTAGTTCAAGTCTATAAGCCACGGTTCCTACTTTGGCTAACACCTTAAAAGGTCTAATATACCTCGGGTTCAACTTCCCCCGTTTGCCAAAACGCACGACCCCTTTCCAAGGTGATACCTTTAACATCACTCGGTCACCAACTTGAAATTCTAAAGGCTTATGCCTTACATCGGCGTAACTCTTTTGGCAACCACGAGCGGCTTGAATTCTTTGCTTGATTTGGACAATCTTCTTGGTTGTCTCATGAACAAGTTCAGGACCAGTGAGCTGAGCGTCCCCGACCTCGGTCCAACAGACAGGTGATCGACATTTTTGACCATAAATTGCCTCGAATGGGGCAGCTTTAATACTCATATGATAACTATTGTTGTATGAAAATTAGATCAGTGGTAAGCGTCCTTCCCAACCATTCCCAAGGTCTATCACGCAAGCGCGTAACATATCTTTAAATGTCTGAATGGTCCTTTCGCTTTGTCCATCAGTCTCCAAATGGTATGTTGTACTCATATCCAACTGATTACCGATAGCATTCTGAAATGACTTCCAAAAATTCGATGCGAACCTAGGGTCACGATCACAAATGATTGAGACAGGTATTTTATGCCTCGTAACTACCTCCTTCAGGTACATTCTCGCTAATTTCTCCATGGAATCAGTTTCTCTCATTGGCGTAAAGATTATAGACTTAGTAAGTCGGTCAACAATCACCCAAATGATGTCATAACCTTGCGACGACTTAGGAAGCTTTGTGACAAAATCCATAGTGATATTGTCCCACTTCCATTGAGGTATCTCGGGTTGTACCAGCAATCTCAATGGTCTTTGGTGTTCAGCCTTGACCTTAGCACACGTCAAATATTTGCTAACATAGGTGGCGATGTCGGCCTTCATATTAGGCCACTAGTATAGCTTTTTCATGTCTTGATACATTTTGTCAGAACCCGGATGGATAGAGTATTTTGATTTGTAAGACTCGTGCATGATCACCGTCCTCAAGTTACCATAACATGGCAACCAACTCCTGCCGTTTAAGCATAGGGTTCCATCGGCGCGGGGTTCCAACTTTTCTTTCGGTATATCCTTCCTGATCATACCTCCTATATCTTCGTTCTTGAGATTCTCTGGTTTCTGTGCTTCTATTTGAGCTTCTAAAATCTATTTGGGGAGATTCAAACAATTAGTCATGATTAAGGCTCGAACCCGTAATGGCTTAATCCGTTCTTTACGGCTTAAGGCATCGACCACTACGTTTGCTTTCCCCGGGTGATAACAAATTTCACAGTCGTAATCACTAAGCAACTCTAACCAGCGACGTTGCCTCATGTTCAACTCCTTTTGGTCAAGAATGTGTTGTAAGCTCTTATGATCTGTGAACACCGTACATTTGGTTCCATACAAGTAGTGCCTCCAAATCTTTAGAGCAAACACCTCTGCACCAAGTTCCAAATCACGAGTAGTATAATTTTTCTCATGAATCTTCAACTGTCGTGATGAGTAAGCAATTACCTTCTTGTTTTGTATCAATACCGCACCCAATCCTTTATGCGACACGTCGCATTAAACAATGAAGTTCTCAGCTTCTTGAGGGAGAGCTAAGATAGGTGCGCTACACAACTTATCCTTCAATGTCTGAAAAGCTGCTTCTTGCTTGTTACCCCATTCAAATGCGACTTTCTTCTGAGTAAGATTGGTCATTGGCTTAGCAATTTTTGAAAATCCTTCGATGAATCTTCGATAATAACCGGCAAGACCTAAAAATTGACGAATCTCCATTGGAGTCTTAGGAGATGCCTAATCTTTTATGGATTTAATCTTGGCGGGATCCACGTGAATGCCTTGACTGTCAATCACGTGACCAAGGAACTGTACTTTAGGAATCCAAAATTCGCATTTAGAGAATTTGGTATACAATTGCTCTTTTTAAGCAACTCCAAGATTAACTTAAGATGCTCTTCATGCTCTTGCTTGCTCTTCGAATATATCAGAATATCATCAATAAAGACAATTATGAATTTGTCCAGATAGGGTTTGCACACCCGATTCATGAGGTCCATAAATACAACATGTGCGTTAGTCAAACCAAACGACATAACTTGAAATTTATAATGTCCATATCGAGTTCTGAATGCGGTCTTCGGAATGTCTTCTTCACATACTCGAAGCTGATGATAACCCGATTGCAAGTCTATCTTAGAATAAACACTGGATCCTTATAATTAATCAAATAAATCTTTGATTCTTGGGAGTGGATAACAATTCTTTACCGTTAGCTTGTCTAATTCCTAATAGTCGATGCACATTCGAAATGATCCATCCTTCTTTTTGACAAACAAGACCAGAGCTCCCCAAGGTGAGGAACTAGGTCTTATAAAGCCCTGGTCAGATAGTTCTTGCAGTTGCTCCAACAATTCTTTCATTTTAGAAGGAGCCAATCGATAAGGTGCTCGTGCTACAGGTGCAACACCAGGTATCAAATCGATCTAGAATTCCACTTGTCGAGTCGGTGGAAGACCCGGCAAGTCTTCAGAAAATACTTGAGGAAAATCTCGAACGATTGGTACGTCCTTAAGTCGTTTCTTCTCCGACTTGTCTTCAGTCTCCTTTGCAGTAATATGTGCCAAAAAGACATGATGTCTTTTCAACAAATATTTCTGAGTTTTGGTGCACAAAATGATGTTCAAACGAGTCTCGTTTCCCTGGTTGCTTCCGTCACCATGAACAATTAAGGTTTCCTCTCCCCAAGGAATACGAATGATCTTCTCGGCACAAACTATCATGGCATGATACATTGACAACCAATCCATACCAATTATGACGTCAGAACTACCAAGTTCTACGGGCATTAAGTCGATGTTGAATGGATGATTTAGTAAATTCTCTAATGGCGAGCAAATTTGATAGCGAATTGTCCTAGGAAGACTAGTGATGTGTCTCGACTTCTTAGCTTAGGATTTGGTATAAGATGATGTCGAATTTATAGTAAGATGGAGTAAAGGTCTGCTTAGTTGCTATGGTTACTAATTCGATTTCCCGAAGTAAACGCGTTTTATGAATATGCACACAAAACTTTGCTTTTTAAGGTTGTAAGTAAAAATAGATTTATTGACAAATGTTACATGGTGACTACTCTCAGCATGGCATAGTCCTTCCTGAATTATACATAGGTGATCAGGCTATGTATATTTGAGGGCTAACGATGCAATGCTTATTTTTGTCAAAATTATGTTATGTATAAAGAAGTATCACAGAGTTTTATAAGATGACAAAATGATTCACAAGGTGGATGTAAGGTAATTGATAGGATGATAGTAAAATGGTTTGTGAGAAATCGTATAATGGTTTACAAGGCAATAGCTAAATGACTTATGAGGTGTCAATAAAATAATTTATGTGATGAAAAATGGTTTCATAAGGTAAGAACAAGATAATTCATGAAGTGATAGTAACGTAGTTTTTAAGGTGATTGCAAAATAGTATATAAGATGTCAAGAAGGTAATTTATAAGGTATCCATGAAATGATTGTGAATAGTTTATAAAATGTTAGTTTATTGAACGATGGTAAGATAATTTGTCAACGATAGTAAAATGGTTTATAAAATGATAGTTTATCAATCGATAGTAAGGTAGTTTATAACACCCCGTGTTTTCAAGTCATTGACGACGTCAATAAATTCACTATGTACTTTTAGTATTGTAGGCGTTTGCTTGTAATTTTATGTATTAAGTAAAATCGCGTAAGCTAAAAATTTGCGTTCAATGTAAACAGGCATCAAACAATTAAATATTTACATCAAGCAAGTATTAAATAATTATTTTGAGAATAATTATGGTCATTGTTCATTTTATTTGTATTGGTTACATAAATTTACTGCGTTTCGCGATAAAGTACGTTTAGGCATACCCGGAACCACATTAATTAATCAACGCTTCAACAAAAACCCATAATTGGACCCAATACCTAAAGTTTTATTAAACTTTACTCATGCTAACAACATTAGTCACTTTGTACATATGAAAAATAAAACAAGACATAAACATGTACAAAATACACACTCTTATGAAAAATGTACAACTTGTAACTTGTAAAATTCTTACCAGATATTAAGTTAATATCAAAAAGGGCTTCTAGAAACCCTTCCCCCTGCCTATCCCACGTAAACAACAACAATAATAGACAAGAAGCACACATTTCATACCACTCGGTCTTGTACAACCTTTCTACATTAAAAACCTAGCTAGTTATGTTTCACTTTGACCATATAATCTCCTTAAGACCTTCCTTTGGTTCCCAAGACCTATATTTCATCTTTGACCATCTAATATCATATATATACCAGTATGAAAGAGTAAGAACACACACATACACAAAAACACTTGGTAAAAATCAAAAGAATCCTCTCTTTCTCTCCTTATGTAGCCACGGCTACAAACACCGCTTCTAAACAATTCATACATTTTTTTCTTCAACATATACAAGTAATCTCACATCATATCTAAGATACCTCAAGATGATTTAAAGCATTGGTTAACCATTTGCAAGTGTGGAAACAAGAAAAGAAAGCTAGGGTTTTTATAGGAAATCTAGGGTTTTAAAGGGTGCAAGTTTGGTTTTAAGGTCTAAACAAGGGTTTAGGACAAATTTCTCATCATCATACATCAATACAAGGTTATTTAAAAATCTATATGTCTTTACTTTTATCATTTTTTGGAGTATATATGTTCTATATAGCTAAA
>BQNB010183646.1:0-12384 GCA_026074375.1 Tanacetum coccineum
ACATACAAGTCAAGCTAAAGCCTAAAAGTCTAAAGTTTACTACTTCAGATTCACAAGATACATATCAATGAAATCAAACATCTATGAGCTATACATAAGATCAATCTGAAGATTGAAGAGCTTAAGTTTAGTATTATTAGGGGTGACCTCCCTTAGGGGGAGATTGTTAGATATTAGAAAAAGACTCGGTCACCCCGTGTATTTTACTGTTCATTATAGCTCGTAGTTTAATAGTTAAACGTACGACTTTTGGTATTGAACCGTGTACTAATACCCGGTGTTTTGTAAGAAATATAAATACATCTTATAACTTTGGAAGAGGTAAGCATCTATTCATTTTACACACACTCTTTAGTGTGTTTTCCTTAGTTTCTCTCAACCATTCTCTCTCTCTAACTTTCTCTCTCTAGATCTCTCTAGATCTATACATGTTTGTGTGAATTCGGGATCCTACACATTGACTTAGAAAAATCGGATCATGTTTATAAACTAAAGAAAGCTTTATATGGTCTTAAACAAGCACCCAAAGCTTGGTATTATAGATTAAAATCTTTTCTTATTAAACATGAGTACAAAATGGGAATGGTAGATAACACTCTTTTTACTAAGAAGAAAAGTTTAAATCTCATCATCATTCGAATAAATGTTGATGACATTATATTCGGTTGTCAAGACATGTGTGATGAATTTGCCAAAATCATGCATGACGAGTTCGAAATGAGCATGATGGGTGAACTTAACTTCTTCCTTGCATTACAAATAAAACAAATGGAAGATGGTATCTTCTTTAATCAATCTAAATATATTAAAGAAATGCTTAAGAAATTTGGCTTAGAAGATTCTAAACCAATGAAAACCCCTATGTCCTCGGATACTAAACTCACGAAAGACGAAGAATGTGAGTCGGTAGATAGTACCAAGTATCGAGGCATGATAGGTAGTTTACTCTACCTAACGGCAAGTAGGCCCGATATCATGTTTAGTGTCTGCCTTTGTGCACGCTTCCAAGAGGCTCCCAAAACCTCTCATCTTGAAGCGGTTAAGCGTATCTTCTGATACATTAAAGGCACTACGCACTTAGGATTATGGTATCCTAAGGGGACCGGCATAGAAACCGTAGTATATGCCGACTCTGATCATGCGGGAGATTATGTGGACAGAAAGAGCACTAGCGGTATTTGTACGTTCGTGGGATGTTGTTTAACATCTTGGTTCTCGAAGAAACAAACCGCTCTTGCTATATCCACTACCAAAGCCGAATACGTAAGCGCCGGAAAGGCATGTCAACAAGCACTATGGATGAAACAAGCTCTTATCGACTACGACATTCGACTCGATGATGTCCCAATTATGTGCGACAATAAAGGCGCGATTGACCATAGCAAAAACCCGGTGCAACACTCTCGAACTAAACACATCAAAATTCGTCACCACTTTCTTCGTGATAATGTCCAGAAAGGACATATCTCTATCAAAAAAGTGCCGTACGTAGACAATATCACCGACATTCTCACTAAATCCCTTAAACGTGAATCGTTTAACTATCTACGTCTTGGTTTAGGAATGATGGAACACATTCCATAAATCGTCCTCATAGGTTTAACTCATTGGTTTTGTTTTAGAGTCGAGTTTGCCGTTGTTAGGAATTATTGTAAACAGACTTAAGTCTGGTAGTTATAGAGTTAAGCCTGGTAGACATAGTTAAGTCTGCCAGTACTAAGTTAAGTCTGGCAGTACTATAGTTAGTACTGGTCTTGCTTAGAGGGCGGCCCCCATATCTAGGGCGGACTCCTGATTAAATTGGCCCCCATATCGATATGGGACCGCCACCAGTCGAGACCAAAAGTCTGTCACCCTCATTTTTGTAAAACACAAAAACAAACACCCCTTCTCTTCAGCCATTGACGTACCACGAACCAAAAACCACCAAACCTTAAAATCAACCCTTAAAACAAAAATTGAAGATCAAAATCAACACTAATAATCAATCTCTAAACATCTTAAAGTCTCAAGTTGTAGTCATTTCATTCTATCTATTTTCTTTCCAATTTGTGTCTAGGGTTCATGTTGAACAAAAATTCAAAATTAGGGATTTTCATTTTTCTTTCATTTATGTGCAATTAGGACTATAATAACACAATGTGTAACTAATATGCTTCCCGTAGTCATAGGATTTGCATAATTGAAGTGTATTTGTCAAAAATTGTTTTCGCACAAAAACCCTAACTTTCTCTGAAAATCACTCAGGTTAGGAACATCATAAAAACGCTTTTATGTATTGTTAATACACTCTAAAAACATTTTTGCATACATGCATAATGATCTCATAAACAAAATTTAAGATACATAATTCAAATGTATTTTTTAACATATTTGGATGAGCAAAATTGAATTAAGGAGCATTTGGGGTAACTCATAAGTTTTATTTTTAGAGTCAAGTTGACCGTTACTCCACATTTGTTACATATAAGAACACACCAGACACGAGTTCTTGTTAACATTACAAGTTCATAATAATAAAATATGGTATTGTTCTTTTATTTTAGGTGACAATGCCTCACATCACCGGACTAGATCACCAAAACACTCGTAATTACATTCCAATCATATCAAATGAATTTGATCTACCACTTCAAAACACACTTAAACTTCTTGAAAAATGATACTTTCATGAGGGTCAAGTTGTAAGTCAAAACTTTGAAAATATGAACTACATCAATGCCAAGTTTGAGTCTATCAGGTTCGAGTGTCTTTTGAAATTAAATGAGAAAATCGTTCCCCGTTTTGTTCTTGAGTTCTATAGTCAACTTGAGTTTAACTATAACTCTGAGGGTTACTTTGTTATTCATTTTGTCATTCAAAATAAACCATTTTCCTTCACTCTCGAAGAGTTTGGTCATATTTTAGGGATACCTTCTAAAGGTCACTGCTCATACTCTGACAAGTGGTCACTTGACTACTTGGAAATTAGCAGTCCTACAAAAGGTCGTTATCAAACCACTCCTCCTTCCTCAAGTGTCATTAAAACCCTCATTCAAACTCCTCGACAAGGTCAAATAACTCGTGTTCGTAACAAGAAAACCATTAATGTTGATGACCACGAGATTTTAAATCGTGAAATTCAATATCATATGAGTTCTTGGGTCTAAATCATTCGTGAAAATGTGTTCTGTCTAGGAGGTCATCGTGATCATGTTCTAGCATGTCTATGAAATATGCTTTATTGCATTGAAACCTCCACTAAATACAATCTAGCATTCTTCATTCTAAAACGAATGGAAAGCATTCGAAAAACACCTAGGGCACGTTTGGTAGAGAATTTCAGAGATTAGAAATGAAGTAGAGAATAGAATTTCCGAGAATAGAATCCAATAGAGAATTTTGATATATTCCATTGTTTGGTAACCACAAAGACTTTATCGAAGAAATAAGCAAAAAGTTTGTATATACTTGTTTGTAATTAAAAAAACAAAATAAAACTAAAAATAAGCTTGCAGAAAAATTTATAATTTTAGATAAGATAATGAAAATTAGTTACTAGAATGATATCTCCATTTTTAAAACTCAACAACTCATTATATATCATTTTGTTATTTCAAGAAATACAAATAGTGTTCCCATCAACAATGGCGTCAACAAAGATCTATCCAATTATTTGTTGGATCAAAAAACACAATTTTGTTTTGTCGATGTAAAGATCTGCAAATACATATGTGGGATATGTATCCATATATGAGTCATCAAGCACATTTTTTTATTCATTTTAATAAAAGACACAACCTCAATTTGGATCTGCCAAATACAAATACAACTTAGGATTGAAGATGTTTTGTGATTTTGTGTGTCATGTGGAGCTCATGTGTGTTGGATTTGTTGATTAAAAGATAGGGAATTTGTTTTCCACTCTAAAATAGGAGAATACAGAGAATTGGGATTGTGTCTTAATGAAATTCCCAAAGATTTGTAAATCTGTGCTTTTTTTTTCTCTACACTACCAAACAAGAGAATTATGCTCATTTCCATTTCTTTGGCTTTATTTCCCTCAACCAAACATGCCCCTAAGTAATTCTACCTTATGGAATGCTATTGACTAGATTGTTCACTCATATCGTGTCGAATTTTCCCGAATCGTCAAAAGATCGCTACATCTTATGTGATCTTGTCATGCATCCTCTCGCTCCTTATTATGAGCGAAAGACGCGATTGGATCATGGCATGAAAAGATGTCTCTCTTACAATCCTAGCTCATCTTCCAACGTCCTTGATCATCCATCATCATCTCATCATATAGATGAAAATAATGATGGAAATGATGAAGAATCCTTTCATTCTAATACTCCCTCACTATCTGAATTCGTCAATTCTTTGTCAAACGTTGTTCCTAGAGTCTTTGAAAACCCACTTCATGAAAATCAAACAATGTACTCTTACCCAAATGAAATTCTAAACCATCAAAGTCAACATCGAGATGAGCACCGTAAAGGGTTAAGGTCAATTGGAAAAGCTCTCAAGAACGTGATGAAGAGCAAAAAGAAATGAAGAAGTTTGATGAAGTGTTACATACTTATTATTATTATTATTACTTTTTAATATAACTAATTATTCTATGATGTGCTACTTACTCTCTTTAATTTATCTTAGATATGCAGGCGGGCAGTAAAATTTACCTTGGGTGATCTTTTAATTTTATCATCCAAAATATAATACGCTTACTAATTAAATAATTGTGTTAGATGAAATTATTATGCATGTTTAGATTTTCTATGCCTAAGTAACAAAAACTTGGTTTGAATATAATAGTCTATATAAAAATATATATCCTAAAATATCAAATAAGTAATAGTATAGAAAGTATCCCGTTAGATATGAAAATTTACTTTAGGATAAGTAAAAGTTGATCCTCCGGGTGTCGTGTCCCAACGAGAGATGAATTGAAAACCACGTTAATGTTTTGAAATAAAATGCTTGATTGTCTTTTAATTTTTGGTTTTTGATTAAAACTAAAGATATCGAAAAACTAGATTATACTAATTAACAAATAAGCAAAACAATCGAACAAAGATATATATATATATATATAAAAAGGATATGCTTGCTAAGTGATTCGTTTAGATCCTTAAGTGTGATTTAATTAATTAAGTCCTTATTGATAAACCAATATCTTTCTAACAAATTATCTTCTCACAATGTTGGCTTATATTGAAAACAACTTTTATTAAGACATCGATTACTAAATTAATGCCTAATTATTCTTACGGCTTTTGCCCACTCGAATAACCAAAACAATAATCTAAGTAATATGAAAATCACTAATCAATATTTTTCACTCTTATAATCACACTTAATTCACTAAACAATTTAACACTTAACAAGCATAAAAGAAACTCTACTCACTAAGCATATTAATCAAATGAGCAAATAAAAACATATTAAATTAAATAAATCTACACTAATATATTGAAAAGGGAAAAGAGGTGAAACCGAGGCGAAGAACCGCAAAAGAACGAAAAACCACCCGATCTAATAATCTATCAAAATAAATAAGTTTAGGAGCTAAAAGCTTTACCCTTAAGCTCCACGCCAAAGAGTTGAACCGGAACCGAATCACACAACTAACAACACACTGTTAACAATCACAGTTTATAATATACCAGTTGGCCCAACAGTGTAAATCAAACGCAACCCAGTTTTTAAACTTCCAAATCCAATTCACTTTCTTAAAACACAAATGAAGGCCCAATACACGATTTATATAAAAGCCCAATGCTTGATTTCAATCACAGCCCACTACAAGATTTGAATAAAAGAAGTCCATTACACAATTTAAAACAAAAGATGTCCCAACTAGAAACGATTTGACACAGAATGCTTATTTGATTTAGAAACTTATAAAATGATTTTCATTTATACTAACCAAATAAGCTAGCTTAAGTTCTCAAAAATAATAAGGTGACACAGCTTATTAAATAAGCTGAGTATAGAAGTGACTCGTTACACCTTATTTCATATTCGAATCGAACCAAAGAAACAAAATAAGCAAATCGAAACCAAAAACAACTTAAAACCAAGATTAAGCTATTCGAACCCAAGGATGACAAGGGCTTAATGAATAAGCCGAGTACATGGACTCATCGCACCCTTTTTAAGGTAGAAATAAGCTTTGATTCAGAATAAACAAAACTAAATAAGCAAAACGAATCAGGAACCTTTAAAAACACAAGTTTAAGCTATTCATATTTCAAAGATGACTTAGACTTATAAATAAGCCGAGCTAGAAACTCATCGCATCCTTTTTCATAATCGAATAAGCTTAGAAAATAAAATAAGCAAAACAGAATAAGCACTTGAAGTTTTTGAAAAGAAAAGAAGATTTTTAAGCAAAAATAATAAGCTAAAAGGAGATCCAACACTTACCAACCATTTTCATTAATAAACCAAAGAGTTTCTTACAATAAGCTAAAAAAAATATTACAAATAAGCTAAAAAGAAGAAAACTAATAAGCTAATTTTTTTTGAGAATAAGCTATAATACTACTACTACTACTCACTAAAAACTAACTCCCCTCACTGCTGCATGCGTATAATAATATATAGCCAAAGTTGTTGAGGGAAATTTTGTTCATTCACTGAGTCATCCAATTAAAGTTCAAGATCTAGGGGCACAATAGACTTTTCGAGTATGCATGAAACTTCCTAGAAGGTCACATATGCCTTGGATCCATTACCTCGTACTCCCTCATTTTCATAGTGAAAATTTAATATATTAAGGCTTGCCACGTGTCGCTAGTTGATTTGCCTATAAGAAGCTAGTGGAGGGTCACGTGATGGGGATATGATTTAATTTGAAGGTCACGTGAGCATTAGCTGCTACTCTACACATTTACAAAATCACCCATTTTACTCGTCACTTTGTAACAAAAATTCACAAGGAGCTGTCACGTGTCGAAAGTTTATTGGTCAAAAGGAGTGAGTGGAGGAGCATGTGACCATTCATGAATTAATTGGATGGCACGTGAGGATGTAACACCAATTCATCATAATTCATTTCATTATCAACTTTAATTTGGGCTTGGTTGGGCCGAATTTTGTTGTTGGGCTTGAGTTGGTGGCTGGACTAGCTTATAAATACATGGGCTGGTCTGGCCCATATTAATGGGTTACGGGCCGGCCCAATAAGAAATGAAGGCACCGTTGAACTCGTCATTTCACGCTCTTTCCAATGGTATGCTCGGGAAATTTTATGACTTCGTCTTGATCTTGAATAATGAGAAAACTTGATCGAATCGTACCCTAAAATTCCCGTTTTTGCTTTGTTTTCAATCCTTAGTACGTGCAAGACATAAAAACACAATACAACATATTTGCAATATAATTTTCCATATTTTAGTGTTTTTAGTCCGATTAATAATGTTTTCCGGGGTTATAAGGATGTGTGTTTAAGCACACATCAAATTGCCTCCACAGTCCCTTTGCCTTAGACTAGCTTTATTACATCTAGATGACAAACTAAGAAATCTGGGAAAAATTCGTCATCCCCAGAAAACGACCCCTAAAATTAGACTGGCGGCCCCCTAACATATCTAAGATCGTCGGTATTTAAGGGACTGCCTTCAGGAGGGAATCGACTTTTTCACTATTCTCTTTTTCTGAAAATTTGACCCTATCTATCCTAGCCTCAACTGTCATTTCCCTATTTAGATACACACCTTTTCACCTCTTCTTCATCAACTACCATGCTTTTCCATATTCTCTTTCTCATCCAAATATTTAAACCACTTATCACCTTCATCAATTACCACCTTCTTCTTTCTACTTGATCTAAATTCTCAAATCAAATGAGCTTCTCAAACCCTCCTCCAAACTTTTCAAGAAAACTTAGAATTTCGGTTAGACAAGTTTAGAGAAAAACCACTCATGCACCTCAATCATCAACACCCTCTCAAAACCCTTCACCTCTATCACCACCAAGAAATAACCCTCAACCTTCTCAATCATCTTTCTTCAATGAGGAACAAATGACAAACTGACTTTAACACATATCTCAACTTCTAGAAACAAACCTCCACCATGCAACTAATTCCTACTGTCAAATACCACCATCGCCACGCTCTCCTCCATCACCTCTTATTCACCCCGCTACTCTTGACAAAGTCAACTTTCATTCTGGTTTTTTCCATTGTTGCATGTATACCCGTAATCAATTCCAATCCATAAGGAATGAACTTGACTTCATTTAATTTCTTCTCACTCGTCCTCCATATCGCGCTTCACCACAATTAAAAAATGCAACACCAACTTCTCCCTTATCACCTTCCCACTATTAAACATTCTATTATATTTAATCTATCTAAATAATCAGCCACTGATGTGTTATTAAAGCTTTAAATTTATAATACTAGTTTTATCCAATTTCCAACTAACACACGAGTAAAGTATAACCCCCGTTTATAGTATAGGTTTTAGGGTAAGACCAGGTCGTTCCACGAGATTGGGTATTCTAAAATGATTCGATTATATTACGAAAAGGGTAAATCTTATAGATTGTCACGATCTAAAGATTTCAAGGTAATTCAAGATATAAATGAATGTTTGGTTAGAAAGCAAAAGTGGAGATGGATAAACTTTGATAGATAATTGGTTCATGAATTTAAGTATAATCGATTAACAAAACGGTTAGTTTACTTAAAATATTGTCTACTTGTTATAATCAGAAATCCTTTTGGCCTTTACTTTTGATTATAAAAAATGCTTTAAGTTTAATTCAAGTTAGGAAATAATAAATATAAACTTCCTTAACCAAGTTTGTTAGACATGAGGTTAAGCGTTAAACCTTTTTATACTCGGGTTAATAATCATTTTGTTAGCCAATCCTCACAAGGCTAAGATCTAGTTGTCATAGACAAACAACTTGGAAACCAAACATATAGAGTCGGAGTCTTTCGACCTATATCCGATCTAGTATGATGATTAAATGACTATTAAAGAATCTAGGTATAAAAACATCAAGTTTATATTTAGTTAATTCCAAAATTCAATAATTTATCCAAGTTCAATCCATATCACTTATATATTCCCCAACCAAACATGTTAGTCTACTCCATACTGATAAGAACAACACACAAAACAAGTATGATTTATTCAAAAGTCATGATATAGAAATAGAGAAACATGTTCATACCAAAATCAAATAGCAATTAATGCTCTTGCTTACAAGGTTTTTCTTCAAACGGCTATTACAACGATTTTGCAAATTCAACTATAGTAAAAATAACAACTTCTAGCACCACCTTCTGAGATCAAATGGTACTTTCCTTTACTAAAACCTAAAATGTGATGAAGAATAAGGTTTATTCTTCAACAATTCCCTAAGAACAACTTCCTAACTATTGAGAAGTGATTATGGATGTAGTGGGATGAGAAGAATGCTTCAAGGGATGATTTGAGGAGCAATTTTCATCCTTAATTTATAGGCAAGCTTGAGGCATCAGTTGTGGAAGAGTGGCAACTCAAAGGTTTCTTAATAATTTTCTTCTTAATGATTTTTGAGTAATTGCAGGTGAAGTGCGCCGCACAATATAAATTGTGCGCCGTACTTGGTGTTTAATTAAATGGCATTTACTTCGTCTTGAAGTACGCCGCACAAAAAGAATTGTGCGCCGCACTTTGGCCTCGTTCATTAATTCTTCCTTGGATTCTCTTCTAGATGCTTCTCTTAATGACCGTTAGTGCATTTAATGGAATTTCTTTGCACGTTTAGTCCTTTTCATCATTTTTGGTCCTGAAACGATTATTACACAACAAACAACCAATCTTTGCAATATTTCATGCGTTAACATATATATTTCATGTATTTTTGAGGGATATTTTATGTATATTTGGAGCGTTATCAAATGCCCCCATACTTAGCTTATTGCTTGCCCTCAAGCAATCAAAGTGAAAGTATTTCGTTTTAGCAAAACAAATTAATGATCACAAGCATAGATAACGCGACAAAGCAACTCACGAATTTTTATAGATAGTTTATCTTCACACTCGCTCAATTCGGTAAAATTGATAGTAAACGGAAGTCACTCATACGCGCAGTCATGAAATGTTCAAATTACCATAGGCTTGTACAAGGAACTAAACTTCATCGATATGGTGTAAGCACCAAATATAAATATCAAAAGAGGTAACTTACTTAGTGATATTATTTATTATTTGTTGAAAAAGGTTTATAAATAAATCATAATCCATTTTACTCGTAATGCGACTAACTATTCCTTCACACTATTTTTTTTTCATAATACTTTACTTGGGTTGGGGGAAACTTGCGTTCCCCCATACTTAGGATGAGCACACTTCTTTGCTTATAATAGCAACATTTAAGCGCTTCAATTCATACGGATAAAGTTTCAGATAATTTAATTAAAAATCTTTTTGAACAAAATTATTAGTTACTTATATTTATATTTTTATCACCTCTTATGAATAAAATTGTTTCTATAACACCGGCCGGGGGAACGTGTTCTACTGCTGGTCTCGTAAAGATTTCAGGATCAGATCAAGAATTAACAATCACCGCATACGCATATAATATTATATCGATAAATATTGCTCCAGAAAAGGCGACAAAACTACAAATACACAGCCGTAACGACGGATGGGATATTTGCAATTGCTCACTCCTTAACTCGAGAAAGCTAAAGATAAAATCATCTTAGGTATCAAAGATGGATACCTGAATCCTTAAGATCTAATCCTCACAATTTTTTTGGGTGGTATAAATATGCTAGTAATGTTATCAATCCGGAGTCAGATTGCTTATATGTGATCATAAAATGTTTATTTTTCAAAAATTCTCATTTAGCTTCTTTTTTTTTAATTTATCAGAACTTTTCTAGTTTATCCCCCCATACTTAATATGAGCATTGTCCTCAATGTGAAAATATTATAGAGAAAGATAAAATAGGAAAGTGAAATTATACTTCTCAGTTATGATTTGTACTCTGAATCTTTTTTTCACGCCAATTCGTCTCGCGTCCTTCTCTTTTTTTCTTTTTCCTGTTACAAGTATAAACATTGCCTAACCACACGGAATCAATTGTAATAGTAATTTCCTTAATTATTAATAATAAATAGTACGATAAATTATTGTGTTTAAATGCCAACAGAGGATTTTAACACACCATTATAGTAATAATAATAAGAGTTTAGAGAATAGTTTTAAAACACTTTAGTGACCCAAACATGCGGTCACACAACCAAACATGTCATCTCGACACTACTATCAACCTAATTATGTTGCTGCTGATGTGGCTGTTTTACTATGCTTGGTGGAGGTGGATATGCTGATAATACTGATCATAATTGGGGCTTTGCAGTTGAAAACCTGTAAACCCTGCCATGTGCTCAAATACTCCTTGGCTACCTATCCCTGTGATATGACTACCGTACTCTATTCATCATCTCTATAGCTTCTGACGTATCTTCCATATGACCCATGTATCTCCATATGACCCATCCTATCATACAAGTCCTGCATAGATGCTCTCGGGGTCTAGGAATACCAACTCTCGGTACACCCAGTTGTGGATCCTCAGGAATTAGTTTACCCTTAGAGTCGATCAACTCCCTAAGTGTAGTCGTATCCAAATCTCTATAATAAATCGAAGCACTCAAACTATGTATCACCTCATCTGTTAACACCCTTGACTTCCTAGCAATCTTCGAGATAAATTGTCCACAACAAATTTAACTTTCTTTTTAAGTGCCAGCTCCTTTTCTTTTCATCCACCTTGCAATTAACCAAGCTACATTCGCATACTCATTTTGGTGTCTAGCATCAAACATGCTTAAGAGCCACAAATTATTTTTCTGAATTTTGTCGTACCCAGTCGTCCTTTGACACAAACCATAAGTGATCATCTTGTGAATCACCCTCAAAATTAGATATTTAATTGTAGAAGTGTGACTTCTAGATAAACCAAGGTTTTCCTATCGGCTAATGCTTAACCAATACTACTGAGCGTTAAAATGCTCATCACTACGTAAACCTCCTTTAAAGTAAACATTAAATCCGTCCTCATCAAGCTCATCAGCATGATACAATCCTAACCTTTGAGAAAACTCCAACAAGGTCAAACTGTAAGCACGTCCACCAAGTCTAAACTTGATGATCTTCTTTGTTTACAATTCATCGTTAGCACAAACTTCATCAAACTTATAAGTCAAATAAAACACGTGGCAAAGCTCGGCATAAATTGGATCGTTGATATTAAAGGCTCTAATCTACGCCACAGAAGTGAATATCTCCTCACCCGATTCAGCTTCACGTAACTTAATTCTCAACATATCATCAATCTCTCCATCACATCCCATCCAGTTTAGCACATCCCAGTTTAC
>BQNB010183648.1:0-12384 GCA_026074375.1 Tanacetum coccineum
CTAGTTTGGGGAAAGAGTCAAGCGAATGAGACTCTATAATAAACAAGCGCTTCGTGGGAGGCACCCCATGCTTATCCTTTTATTTTCCTTTTCATTTTCCTTTTCATTTTCTTTCTATTTTCTTTGCTTCCCCAAGGACAAATTAATTCGGGGGCGAGAATAGCTTGTACTCGGTTATCAAAAACTAAGCCGTTTTAGAGATGTTTTTGAGCTAACAATATAAAAATGAGAGGAAGCTTGTTCTTTTTCGTTCTTGTTGGTTGTTTCTGATTTTTGTCTAGGTTTTCCGGATTTTGGAAGATTCATGGTTCAAATTTGTGGAAGGACAAAAGCAATGCCCACAATTTCCATTGATGATCTCCAATCTTCTCTTCATAAAGTGGGAAATGGGAAGCGTGGGGACTCTAATCTTCTTAACCGTGGTTCGTTTAGTCGACACGTAGGGGACATCTATTTCTTGGGGTTCTGGCGAGGAGGACCTTTTGAATTGTTTGGTAAAAGTGATTCCTGGATTGACGGGGTGGCGTCGTTAGTTTTTTAAACTTTGGAGGACAAAGTTTCATTTTATGTTTTGGGGGGGGAAGGTATATCTTGCGATTTGACTTGCACGTTGGCACGGGGGGGGGCAGGGGGGGGGGGGGGGGGGGGTGGAGGGGGGTGGGGGGAGCCGGTGTTTGAATTTTGTTATGAAGTGAGGCCTTTTTGAGAAAAATTGGAGAAAAATATTTTTTAATTTTGGGGCTTATAAGTAAAAGCTCAAAAAGAAGCTTAGTTTTTGGAAAAAACAAACCTCTTTTTTGGTAGCCGTTGGTGAGAAATATGAGGAGTTAAAATTTTGATTTGAACCGGGTGAAAAATGCCCATAGCTATTCTTTAATCCTGAGCCGTGTTGTAGGGGTAGTGCCTAGGGGTGGGAGCTATCAAAAATCCTATTGCTTTGGGATTAAAAAAGTGGTGAATGGGAACAGGTGAAATATGTAGTTAAATATAATTGTATTGTTTAAGCAAGGATTATTATTTTGGAAACCTAAAGCTTATATGATGATTTGTGTCTTTTTACTCGCCATATGCTCTTAACCTAACCACACTTAATCATACTGCTCTTTTTATATGTAGCTAAGGTCCAAAAACCAATGTCTTTTTTAAGAAAGATGAGTCTTGTGGTAGCATTTTAAAAAAAATTAAAATAGTAATATGTAAGGTTAAGATTTTTGTTTCTTTTGTTATCATTCATTATAAGTTCTTTCCTAAAAATGAATTTTTCCATTCATCAAAAAGATAAATTATAAAAGAATCCAATGAAGTCATTTCTAATGCAAAAGCATTATTTTTCGTGCCAATGAAGCATTCGAAAAAATAGAATAACAAAAGCTATATGTAGTTTTTAATCGTGGGGAGGGTGCGTGACGGACGCAGGATATGAGTGGGGAGAGAGAGGCACTCGGATGGGGTCGCAACTGCGCGACTAAGATTAAAACTATGTACGTAGATCAGAGGTTCTGAGGCATTCATCCCTAGGAGCGCCGGCCTAGGGATGATTAGCACATCTAAGACTTTGGATAGCGGGAGGGGAGAGGCTGTTGTAGGAAAAGGTGTTGTCGCGATAACCCACAAACGTTAGCAGCGGAGTGGGGGTTCGAACTAAGAACACCGGTTGTTGTTGCGATATCCTATTTGGGAGAAAGGCCTAAGTAGGGGTTCGAACTAAGAACAACATTCCTATTGCAAAGAAAAAATAATTATAGTACATGAAAATAAAAAGAATGGTTAAAAATTTCATTTTCTTAAATCAATTTATAAGTTTTGTTTCCGAATCTCTTTTAGCTTTGAGTTGAGGTTTATCTATGTTATTAACATTTGAGCTCACAAGGCTTATTTGTAAAGCTTAGATGAATTTCAACTATGAAGATAAATTGATCTATGGTTGAGTTAAAAAGAGTGCACACATCTTAATCATTAATTTATTCCCGGGAGTGAAAAGTTCACAAGTTGTAAGTATAAGAGCTTAATCATTTGGACTTATATTGACAATGATCTTGTTTATTAGCTTTGCTTAGTCTAGTGAAAAGTCAAGGATGACGAATTTTCCTCTTTTGTGCTCTATTAATCGGGAGTAGCCTATTTCGACGTAGCCTAAAAGTTTGCAAAGTTTTGCATGATTGCCATAAACGTGCTTCCATGGAGATTAAGTGTTGAGAAAAGCAAAAGTTGATTCATAAAGGTTTCTAAACAAAGGGCAGTTTTGGAAACTTCTTTATTTACCAAAGTGTACACTCATAACATTGCGTGAGGACACGGCAATCCTTTAGTTTGGGGAATTTTGATATTTGCTTAATTGTATACTAATTTACCCGGGATTTTGCCTAATAAAAGCCAATTAAATGCCAAAAGAATAGAAAATGTGTGCTTTTGTGTCCAATTGTGCAGGTAAGGATTGAAAAGACAAAAAGAAGCAAAAACGATCAAAAACCGACAAGAAACGAGAAAAAGACAAAGAGTCAAGAGCAAGACAAAGAATTCAGCCAGAGATCACAGCCGGATCAGCCCGACACAGTCAAACTCAGTCAAAGAAAGGAATAAAGAAAGTCAAAGAGTCAAATTACAAGTCAAGGGGCCAAAGTTGACAAGTGTTCAAAGATTAAGAGCTTATTTTGAAGATTTAGAAGTTTCAAGGACTAGAGTTGCCAAAAGAGAAAAGTATAACAAGCACAAGGGGTAAATTTGCACTTTAGAAAATCCATTTAAACACTACAGTGGCGGATAGAAGACAAGGACCAATTATGTCAATACTCCAAACATTCAAATAAACACCCCGGCTTTCTCGCAACTGCCCAACCACCCACAACAGAATTTCCCGCCAAAAATTCTACACAACCCAACTTCGAAATTTCCCACCCCCGCTCCTTTATAAGCCTTCAAACCTCTTCATACACTCCCCCCAATCACAAACAAACACGTGTAAACAGCTCATTGGCCAGGACACATCATTGATTTCATCCAACGGCTTAAATTCTCCCACAAATGATCGACAGCTGAGATTGAAAGGAAGACTCTAGAATTCTTTCCCTCCCTTCACCTCTCCTCTATAAATAGAGTGTTAGGACATCATTTTTTCAGTAGTAGTTTTAGTTTTAAAAATTTTACTTTGTAATTGTCCGTTTTTAAGCAATTCTATGTTCACTTTTAGCAATTAAGCTTTTAAGCTCTTGTAATCGTTTCTTTTTAACTTGTACTTCTTTAATTCAGTAATACAAGTCGATTTACACATTTAATAATCTTTTGTTTTCAGTTTGAAGTCGAATTCATCAAATAAGCTCAAAATAAGCTCATTTGAGCTTATTACTTCTTATAAGCTCAGTTTTAGTCAAGTGTTGTTGCTTAAGCTTTCATTTACTAAATTGTACCTCATTCACCTCAAAACATGATCACTTGCTACTATCTTGAGTTCAATTTTGAAGTAACAAGAAGAAATAAGCTCAAATTAAGCTAGATAAGCCTTATTGAGGTTTAGAGGCAAGGTGCCATTTAGGAACATTTAAACTTCTACTCTTGGATAGTTTGAATGTGAAGATTCTACAAAATCCAGGTTTAACTTTCTACATTTCCTTTTAGCTATTTCATAGCTTATTGCAAATTGCTTATTCCTTTTGAATTTTCATGATTAATCCAGTATCATTTAGCTTAATGAGTTTATAGATGTTATTGCTTAATGTTGTTTTAGTCTTAATCAATTTTAGCGGAGCGATTTCTTTCTAAAATTCGTCATAACAGCAAATAAAGCTTCTAGGGAACTAGCTTATTTTCATAAATAAGCTAGGCTTCTTATAGCATAATCAGCTCTAATAATCCAGCATAAATAGAAGTAGATAAAGAGTTTAGGTTGTTTTAGCTTTTATATAGATTTTAAGTGTATTTTGTTCTTGACAGTTTTTCTAAAAGAGTGTTTGGTATTAGCTTATTCTGACTGTTAAAGTCAATCTTACTTTGTCAAAGTTTCTCAATTAGTTGAGTTAGGTTATAAAACTAGTATTCAATCAGCTTTTAGAAGTTAGAGTTAGTTTTATAAAAGTTAGAGTGTAAAACTCATTGCCAGCACCAGGGCACATTTTCAAACTGTGTAAGTCTTAGATTTTAAGATTTTAAAAGCATCTTAGAGTTCAAGGTTGTTGAGTGTTAACTTAGATCCATTTAGTTACAAGTTAGCTTTAAAATTCTAGTCTACATCTTTGTGCCTTGCACACTGCATCAGCAGCCAAACACATCAGCAGTGCACTTCATGTCAGCATAAGTTTTTGCCATTTTTCACTTTAAATCTTCTCATTTCCTTGTGAAGTTTTATAAATCCTTGTACCTAAGTAGAATTTAGACTGCTAGAGTAGCTTATTTCCTAAATCTCAGCCCTTAAAGTGCAGTAATAAGCTTGTTAGCTTATTAGAGAAAAGCTCAAAAAACATTCTCATTAAAACTTTGCATTTTTCATCTTAATTTTCTTTCTAAATTTGTTCAAACTAGGTTAATTTTAGTTTAAATCCATTTAATACACATCTTTAGCATTACATAGTTTCTTTTGCTTTTAAATTTCATCAAGAAATAAGCTCACAATAAGCAAAAATCCAAAAATATGGTCAAACAAGCACTTTCTGTGACAGCATTCTAGTTGCTTATTTTTCAGCTTATTCCTTTGTCAAAAGTTCAAAGTGTCTTTATTAAAGTTGTTAAAAATAAGCTGTTTAACAACTTTGTAGTTTTAAGTTTTTGATAATTCTCACTTTTTAGATAAGCAAAATAAGCTGTTAGCGTAGGGTTTGTTTGGTATTTTTCTCAAAGTTTAGGGTCACTCGTTTCTACTATAGTGTAAAATTTCCAAAATTCGCCCGCCTACCCTTTTCTTTCCTTTATTTCACATTCTACCCTGTCTTTCTTATTAAATAAAATAGTTTTAATATTTTAGTTTTTAGTTTTATTATTTAGGGTTCTTAGTTTTAATTACACAAATTAGAGTTCAATTAGGTTATTAAAAATTGGGGCTTTTGTTCCCTAATTTTTAGCACATTTTAGAGTTAAGAAAACCATTTTTCTCATATTTGTAAGATTTTAAAATTGTATTTGTTTTCTTAAATGTGCATTTATTTACTTTCGTTAATTAGTTTAATTTTGTTTTAGTTGTTTAATTGAGCCTTTTAATTTTAGTAGCTTAATAAATCAAAATATTCTTTTCTTATTCAATCAATCATTCCGAACAGATCGAGCGTTTTGCATGAGGCGGTGGGGAAACGACCGGGTGCTCATACTTACCGGTCAAAATAGTATTCTATATATATATCTTTGTGAGTGGAATTGCCCAAGGGATACTTGGGGATTTCCTTAATTTCTCTATAAGTATATTATTTTATATGTATGTAAAACTGCAATTAGATGGTTTTGAGGATGGTAAGCTGATTGTTGTTGAGCAACTACACGCAGCTCCGCAAGTGGATTCCTTCAGTATGTGCTCGTCTTTCAGCTTCTCTACTTCATCGTTGACCTTCATTCTGGTGTGGCACGTTAGGATGGTACATACTGTTTGTGATATGTGCACAGTATTCAGCTTTGACTTGATTACCCAGTGTTCACAAACTTTCCATTCTGGTTCGCTCGTTGAAGTAAGAACTGGACATTCACTTGATGATTTGTAACATCACACTGATTTTTGACTAGCTCATTCATCATCTTGTAGAACCTTAAGTAATACGATTCAAGTGATTGACCATCCCGTTATGTGAATTTTCCAAACTCCCAATATAAATTGGTTTCAAGATCTTGAACATTGATTGATTCACCTTGTTTCAACCTATCAATTGTTTCCACATTTCACATGCATTAGGGCAATCATCAACTATGAAGTAGATATCGTTATCTATTCCTGTGAGAATGATCTGAACGGCTTCAGCTTTAGCATTTAGTTGATCGCGTATGTCTTGTGAAACATTCTTATAGTTCTCCATATACCCTTCTGTAGTGGTTTCTGAACTACCTTCAGCAACCGGAACGGTCTTTTCAGTCTATTTGAATTTGTAAGGTGGGTTCTGGAGACAATAGTGGATGAGTTCATTGTTAGGTTTGGTGTCGATGTATCTCTTGATTATGGATTTCCACTGAACGTAATTACCAGATAATAACATTGGTGGACGGTATTTACCACTTGCTTCCATGATAGAATTGTGAAGAGCATTCGATGTTTGAGTTTGTAAATTGTTATTGGTATTTGACATTTTGATTTGTTGTGAATGATTATGGATCTTAAGGAGATAAAGTTGTGTTGTGATGACGTTTAAGTTCAAATTCGGTTTTAGTTGCGATTTAAACAAGTTTAGTAACAAATTAGGTAACTAAATTCGGCAAGTGTTGATCGATATCGGATAGAACAAACTTAAAACTTTTGTCGGATAAGTCTAAGATCAAATTCGGACGAAACTTCTCAGATAGAAATCTTTCTCGGGTAAAAACTTTTCTCGGATAGAACTTGAAGACAATTTCGATCAAAATCAATGAAAATTACAAACGAAAATTATCTAACAATTGTCCTATTACAAGATTCAATAATACCTCTCCTAACATAAAACTCGATGAAACCGAGAACTTATGTAGCTATTACAACTTTTATGCTAACTTCCGAGAATGAAATGAAATCCTAGAACACACTTTTCGATAAAACCAAAAACGTGTGCACTATTACAACTTGATCTATCAACAATATGGCTTTCTTAGCAAATTCGGTGTACAAGAGAAAAAAGTACAAAAAAATATGCTTTTGCCAAGAATCAAACTTGGAACTTCTTAGCAACACAATAACGTCGAAACCAACTGATCTAGAGAGATTTTGTGTTAGTTCTTCCCAAACTCGGTATAAGACAAACTCGAAAGCACAAGTTTGGAATATATAAAAAAATAACACAAAAATGACACTCGCTAGAATCGAACCAATGACCTCTCTAATCAAATCATAACACAACCACACAAACCAACTGTGCTTGGGTCTGTTTTGATTATCCTTTTCTAAATTCGAAATATATACACAAATTCGATGTACTCTTTTTTATTAAAATCAAATTCGGTAGTACTTGAGTTTTACGATAGAACTTTTTATTAAACTCGGAACAGAATTTCTTCACACAAACACAAACTGAATTTTATCAAAACAACAAAAATGAAAGATTAAAACCTCCTAAACTTTAAACAAGATAAAACCTTGAGTAGTTAGGAAGATCAAAACTCACTTTTGTAAGTTTTATAGAAATTCGATCAAAGAAAAGAAAAAAATAAAAACACAAAAACAACTAAAAATCCTCCTTTGCTTTGGTACCACTTGTTATCCCAAATATTATTATTCAAACACAACAATAAGTGATACCAATAAGCAATAAGCTAGAAAATAAGCTAGGATGTAGAGAGAGAAAGTAGAGAGAGAAAATTTAGATTAGAGATAGTTTTTTGGTGGATTACAAAAATGAGGGCACATGTAACCAACACCCTATCCATGTGTGGAGAGGGTTCTATTTATACCCTTAGCCATTTACTTCGCATGTGGGCTATCTTAATGGGTCGGGCTTGGTTTAACTTGGGCTTAAACCCTAAACATGGGCAATATTAGGTTACAAACCAAGCCCGTTGATACCCGACTAGCCTATTACATAACAAGACAAATTACGACTAATAAGACCGATAACATTCTTGTTCGACTTATATAAAATTAAGGCTAACATAGTATTTTGCCTTTCTTACTTACTTAAGTTTGAAATAAATACTTGGAAGTATTTTTATATGAAAGTAGACTCAATGATCTTCAAAACAGCGGGTGGCACGACATCTACGGACTTACGGTTGATTTATATGAATTTTCAAAGTTTCCAAAAATCTGACGAAACAGACAGGTGGCCCCCTGATTGATAAGGGGGGGGGGGGCAAAAGCTAAGGGGGGCGCCCAGAGAGATAAGGGGGCCACCTATCTGACACTCCGATTCATATTTTTTGTACAAAATCATTTAGTGACTTAGCGGAAAGATATAGAACTTACTGAGCTTGGTGCCAAACATAAAACACTTATTTTAAGCATCATTTTACTTCGAGCTAGTATACTAAGTGTATTTAATCAACAAAACTAATACAAGATGAGCAACAAAACACTTTTCATATTTAATCCCCCTTAATGGGTAATTTGATACATTTAAAAATTAGAGCGACGTGGCTCCTTATACCAATTGTGGAAATCGTAGAGGGGGGTAAATACGTTTCCATTTAAAAACTTAAAATATTTTGTATCAAATTATCGATCAAGTTGAACGCAATATGAGAAGTGTGAATAATACATCTATATTCATTAGAACATGTCATAGCAATATAAACATAATCACAATACTAACTTATATCCATAACACAATCATCATCCAAACAATTTAAGCAACAATCAACACACATATAGATCTAATGCTAATATAAATGTAAGGCGATAAGGTAAATAAAGATGTAAAGCGAAAGGTAAAAGAAATTATAAACCGGACACGATGATTTACAGACTCCTCGAGCACCAAACTCGAGAGTTTTCTTCTCTATGTCAACAAGATCTCTTTAGGCGGAGAAAACCATACACAACTAAGCTTACACCGATTTCCGACACTAAGCCAAATGTCGAGTTCTAATCCTAGCTAGAACCAATCTATCACAACTAACTACACCACTTCATGACAATCCACTACTTTACTTAACCACACAACTTTTTCTTTACTCCACAACTTCACTTCACTTCATAACTTCTCTACCCTTCATAACTTTTCTATACTTTACTTCAACTCGACGCTACCTTGATCACACCAATCTAACACTACTTACTAAGATCACCCTGATCTAACTATACTCTTGACGATCACCACTATCTAACAACTATACACACCATGATCACCACGATCTAACTATTACACAAGTTTGGAATACATGGACTCGATCTGTACATTATGAATGTAAGACATGTCACGAATGCACTAAACTTTAAACTTACATAAATTGTATCTTAATGTAACGAGCATTTTCTTCTCTTGCACTTGGAGGAATAAGCTTGAATCACTTGGAAACAAATGCTTAAGATTAAATGATCAAAGGATTGTAGGTGATGTATAAACTGATTTTAGACAGAAAAGAATAAGTGCAAAAGGTAAGAAAATCAGTGGGGAATAGTCTAGTATTTATAGGCAAACTGGGTTGACTTTTTGTCTGGACGGTCCCCTTAATTAGGGTGTCGGTCCCCTTAATAATTAAGGGGACCGCCCTTATAATTAAGGGGGCTGCCCAGCCAAACCAAAACGCTCCCCTTTTTTGTCTTTTTCTGAGGAAGTGTTTTCCGGAATATTTCTAGCCGTTTTTAGGTAGAAAAATTGAGTTCAAAATATTTATTTTGAATAAAATATTTCTTTTAAATACCAAAATATTTTGTATAAGTTTTAAAAATGTTTGTTACCTTTTATAAAAATGTATGTTTTAAGAAAAATAAAAATTCCATTTATCATAAATAAATTAAGCATTTATTTATTCATACCTTAAGTGATTTACGTCGGGTGCAAACTTCGTTGAAGCAGACTTGAGACGTCGAGAGATGTTATCGTATGAATGCATTGATGATTTGTGATCACAAGTAACTTAAGCACTTTACGTTATATGTTATAAATTACATGTTTGTCATCACCAAAACATCAAGAGATTGTGTAGATTAAATATCGTAATATTTCTACCAACAATCTCCCCATTTTTTATGATGACAAAATATGTAAACTATAACTCATAATAACATGTATAAGTTACTTGTTTACACTTCTTCTCCCCCTTTTGTCAAAACAAAAAGGTGGACACTCCAAGCAATCCATTCCATTAGATGAGATTTTTACTAAACTTTAATCGTTGAACCAAAGAGGCGAGCTTGCATAATCCCAGTGAAGTCTTGCTCCTATCAACCTCGTTGAATCATCCCAAGATATCTACTTTGACTCTTGAGCACCCCTTAGCTCATTGCACTCCTATGACACTTGCATTCCATGTATATAGACTCTAGGGGATCCATGGATCAAATTTGTTGCAGACTCTTAACCTACATCAAGGGTTAGTTTCGTGCAACATAATATATATATAAGAGCAATATTATAAGGGTGGAATACACATATCAAGAAATGTGTAGATGTCATAACGGTTGCAACTCCCCCTCAGTGTATGCTCCCCCTTGTTTGGGGCACCAAGGAATCAAGCTACGGAAGTGTGCTACAAAAGAAATTAGTAGAAAATTGCACATATATATAATAACGATGATAGCTATATATATCAACGCACTAACAGGGAACACGAAATGCATGTCTTAGATATATGCACTCTAAACTATGACATATTAAAAGAAAATTTAAAACCTAGACATATGCAATCGTTGTTTTAATAACAACAACCTAAATCCATGGTAAAAGGAATCATGACGTATACTTAATACATAAGAATGTTTAGGAACCAATGATAAGGTTCGACCGAAACATGCTTAAGGACTAAGACTTGACCAACACCCTTCGATATAATACCGACTTTAATAAACAAAAACAAAATTCGTTTATTGATTGACATACTATTATTATGAGAATGACATCTTCCAAGATGTCATTTGGATAGGGAGTATGATCGTATTTTGATCGACATGTTCCTTATGGTATCGTCATTTAACCAAGAAGATGATATGGATTTGAATAGACTAAGGGTTGTATTGAGATATTCCTAAATCCTCAAGGTTTCTTTGTTAAGCATTATGTATGCTTTTCATTTTTGGAGTGTTTAAGAACAAACATTATCGTAAGACTTTAGGTCGAACTAAATGTTGATGATAAAGATGATTTGTTAAGGAAACATAAATGAAGAAGGATAAGCGTGAATGGAAGGAGAAGGTGTTGACTATAGATTTGTTGGTGTTTTGTTGGTTGTTAATGTTGATGAACAAAGGTGAAAATATGAAAATGGTAGAAGTGAAGTAAAAGACTTGACATTGTGATGACTTAACAACACTTGAAGATTGAATATCTTCTTTGTGTTCTTCACTTGCTAAAAAATGGAAATGATTGGATGAGACGCATTTCATTACGAAATTCGCTTGACTTTTGACAACATAGGCACACATGCTTATGAGTGTCGGGATATGAGGATGAGACGCATTTCATTACAAAATTCACTTGCTTTTGACAACATAGGCACACATGCTTATGAGTGTCGGGATATGAAGATGAGACACATTTCATTATGAAATTCACTTGAGGGGAATGGTTACATGGTGAATCTTGTTGTGAAAATAACTAGGTGGATGACTCAAGATCGGTAGTGGTAAGGATGACTCGGTTTTACATTGTTGGTTTTTAGTGAATAAGAATAAGATATGTGAGTTCTTAAGAGTATTTGGTTAAAGGATATATGTGAATAGATGTGTTTTCCCTTCCCTTTTAATTCGTGCTCATCCGGACATAAATTATAAAAAGAATAAGTAAAGAGAAATAACGACGGAAGTGATGAGCTTGACAATGTCATGACGGATGACGGTTAGCATATAATGAACTTCATCCGCAAATTTATGTAGCACTTCTCGAGTGTTGTAAATGTTCATAGAATAATCACACGACGAGGTATGAGGTTGTCTTAAAGGTGGTAGTGGAAATGTGGACGGAAGATGTTAACCATCTATATAATAATAGAGGCGTGATTAAGGTTTTTGTGAAATGACTTAGACATGAACAATGAGTGACATTTTAATTTGCATTTCACGAATAAAAAATGCTTAAACATTTCGGATAAAATGATTAAGTTATCAAGATTTATCAGAATGTATTTAACAGTAACAAGATAATTTAAATGAGAATGATACGTTTATGAGACTTGTTTCATCATTCATAGACCTAGACTTAAAAAGGTTTACGTTTGAGTGGTTTGGTGAAGATGCCGACGATGTTGTCTTTCGATGAAACTTTTTCAATGAAGATATTTCCTTTTGGACATTGTCGTGAAGGAAATGACGACGAATTTTAATGAGTTTTCTATCCTAAGATCAATGGATAGAGTTTGATCCTCATTGTGTATGAGGTAAGCAAGATAAACCATCGTGACATTCCTAAGGGGACGGAAAAGACTAACGGAAGTGAAAGTACTTAGTCGTAAGATGTGTATATTAAAGAGGCGACAAATCACTTATGTAGAAACTCATGAGGCCTTTGTCACACGAAGGTTGATGTAAGCTTTTAGCTTTAGGAAGAGCATTTTAACATATGTTGTTAAAAGGCTTGAATATGAATTTTCAGATATGACCTTTAATGTTTGCGATCGCAAGTCAAATTACTTGAATATTTC
>BQNB010183650.1:0-12383 GCA_026074375.1 Tanacetum coccineum
ATCTTGCAAAACCATTTCTAAACCCCATTTATATCAGGCTTTCCAGGTGGATGAGAATTCCAGATACTGATACACCTAATAAAAACTCTACCACTATTTAAAAGCATGGTAATAACTATATGCAAAAAGTTCATAAAACACCTGTTGATCTTGCAAAACCATTTCTAAACCCCATTTATATCAGGCTTTCCAGGTGGATGAGAATTCCATATACTGATACACCTAATAAAAACTCTACCACTATTTAAAAACATGGTAATAACTATATGCAAAAAAGTTCATAAAACCCCTGTTGATCTTGCAAAACCATTTCTAAACCCCATTTATATCAGGCTTTCCAGGTGGATGAGAATTCCAGATACTGATACACCTAACCAAAACTCTTACTTCATCCATTATAGGATCAACATCACATAGAAGTGTCATCTCTTGATTCATTTTATCTAAACAAATAAAAAATAACAAACAATATGTTTACTTTAAGATACAATGTTATAAACCTAAAAAAATATGGATGAACATTATGTAATACATTTGTGTTGATTTTGAGATTCAGAGAAATAGTGAAAGATGTGAGTGATAAGTTATAGCCTATCACTGAATATATATTGTGTGAATTAGGTTAAATTAATTTCAAAATTCGAAAACAATAGGATAATAATTTATGTAAGGATTGCATTTTAAAACCTGCAACAAAAATCAAGGAATGCAGTTACTTTTTTATTAATTAATTTTTAATTTTTTGTGATTTAAATAACAAACTATCCTGGATTATGTAACTATTTTTCAAAGCATCCCAAATTTAAATTGATGACATTAATTCTTAACAAAAACATTACAATAAAAAATGTAACAATTAAGATGAACACAAAACTGAGAATATTATTCTCCTTCAAGAACCAATCTATATTTTTTGATTTTAGTATGAACAAATTAGGAAAATTTGATAAAACACAAATTGTATATATGAAACACTTGCAAAAAGTTTGTAAATAATTCATACGCACAAATAATTGAAATAATTATTACAAATTTGATAATACCCAAAATATATGAAAATTTTAAGGGTAATTGATAAAACACTATTAAAAAAAAGTCTTGCCTGATGATGAAATAAATAATATGTATCTTCAAATTATAGTAAATAACAAGCAAAAGAACCCGCGCGTTGCGGCGGGGCTAATTTTTTCCCGAATAATTTTTTTTACGTTTCGGGGGGTTTTTTTTTGGGCGATGCGTTATGGCGGGGCTAATTTTTAATATTTTCTTTTTTTTGGACGTTTTTGTAAATTTTTTTACGGGTATTTTTGTGTAAGAAAATCGTAAATAGTTAAAAGGTGAGGGTCCGTTTTGTATTTTTTTTTACTTTGGGCCAGATTTTAGGCTATTTTTTGGGGTTTTTTTTGGCTAATTTTTTCCCGGATATTTCCTTCTTTTGTACGATTCGGGAATTTTTTTTTTGCGTTGGGACGGGTTAATTTTTTCCCGAATATTTTCTTTTTTTGGGACGGTTCTGTAAATTTTTTTACGGGAATTTTTGTGTAAGAAAATCGTAAATAGTTAAAAGGTGAGGATTATTAGTAATAATTTTTTTATATGGCTTATGTGTTGGGCCTCATGTTTAAAGTGTTTTTTTTTTGCTATATGGGTTTTTTTTAATATAATGGGTTGTACGTTTGTGACCATATCGATTATTTTAAAGTTATTAGGTATCGAAAATGTTTCCGCGGGTATTTTTTTTATCTGAATAAATCGGAACTTTTGTAATATTTTTTTTCCTCCTACTTTGTGCATACAAATTTAAAAAAAAATTAAAAAAAAAAAAACCCAAAATCGGGCTGGCCCAAAATGGGAGCCCGATACTGTAGCACTGTGGCCCACTGTCAAAACGACAGTGGATTTGTCCACAAATGTGTTATACAAGCAAAAGAACCCGCGCGTTGCGGCGGGGCTAATTTTTTCCCGAATAAATTTTTTTACGTTTCGGGGGGTTTTTTTTTTGGCTAATTTTTTCCCGGATATTTCCTTTTTTTGTACGATTCGGGAATTTTTTTTTGCGTTGGGACGGGTTAATTTTTTCCCGAATATTTTCTTTTTTTGGGACGGTTCGATATCTTTTTTTTGGGCCGATGAATGTAAAAAAGTTGTGAACAATAAAAACTTGACGTGTTTTTTTTGTTAATTTTTTTCGGGATTTTTTTTGTAAGAAAATCGTAAATAGTTAAAAGTTGAGGGACCGTTTTGTATTTTTTTTTACTTTGGGCCAGATTTCAGGCTAATTTTGGGCTAGTTTTTTTTTTTTTTTTTACTTTGGGCCAGATTTTGGGCCACATTTTATGCGAATTTTAGGCTAGTTTGTCGACAAATGTGTATATTTTTAGTAAAAATGTGTATATTTTTAGTAATAATTTTTTTTATATGGTTTATGTGTTGGGCCTCATGTTTAAAGTGTTATTTTTTTTTCTATATGAGTTTTTTTTAATATAATAGGTTTTACGTTTGTGACCATATCGATTATTTTAAAGTTATTAGGTATCGAAGATGTTTCCGCGGGTATTTTTTTTATCTGAATAAATCGGAACTTTTGTAATTTTTTTTTCCTCCTACTTTGTGCATACAAATTTAAAAAAAAAACAAAAACAAAATAATTATAAAAAAAAAACCAAAATCGGGCTGGCCCAAAATGGGAGCCCATTACTGTAGCAATCGCGCGTTGCGACGGGGCTAATTTTTTCCCGAATAATTTTTTTTTACGTTTCGGGGGGTTTTTTTAGCGATGCGTTATGGCGGGGCTAATTTTTAATATTTTATTTTTTTGTATGATTCGGGGAAAAAAATTGCGTTGGGACAGACTAATTTTTTCCCAAATGTTTTCTTTTTTTGGGACGGTTTTGTAAATTTTTTACGGGAATTTTTTTGTTAGAAAATCGTAAATAGTTAAAAGGTGGGGGTCCGTTTTGTATTTTTTTTACTTTTGGCCAATTTTTTTGGCTAATTTTTTCCCGGATATTTTCTTTTTTTGTACGATTCGAATTTTTTTTTTGCGTTGGGACGGGTTAATTTTTTCCCGAATATTTTCTTTTTTTGGGACGGTTCGATATCTTTTTTTTTGGGCCGATGAATGTAAAAAAGTTGTGAACAATAAAAACTTGACGGTTTTTTTTTCTGTTAATTTTTCTACTGGATTTTTTAGTGTAAGAAAATCTAAATAGTTAAAAGTTGAGGACGTTTTGAATTTTTTTTTACTTGGGCCAATTTCAGCTAATTTTGAACAAAAACTAAAAAAAATATTTTTTTTTTAAAACAAAGAGATGTATCGTGCCTTAAAACATTGATGGAGGGATGTGTTTTGGGCAAATTTTAAACGGGGGACGTCAGACAGTTTTTTGAGAAATCACAGGGATGATTTTTGCACTTCCCTCTAAAGGGTAAAATCAACTACGAGTATTTGACTACTCAATATCTCATCATTTGGTGTAAAAACATGTTCGCAGTCATTGATGATTGTTTTAGAACCATATGCAAATGTTTTATAAAGTGCTTATGTTAGAAAACATGTCGATAGCTAGCTAAAACATAACATATTATATATAACCATAATCGTATGTTGTTTAAGGTAATAATAATACTAAATAACTAATGGTTGCCATGTTTGAAGGAGACATCACACATTTTCCCAAATGTAAAGGATCATTAACATGTAAAAGAAGACAACCAAATGCAAAAAGGTCTTTTGGAATTCGTATTTGGATGTTGATGTTTCAAGAGTTATCAAAACATATGAGGTCTTGTATTTATTGATCTTTCTTATAACATGTGACTATACATTTTGGTATAATGTAATTGTTGTTTGATGACTAACGGTGTAACTTATTGTTCGTTTGTCTTAGACATTTATGTAATTCCAAAAAGTTGGTAAAAAAACTGTTAAAAACCTAATAAAGTCTTTAGATTACAAGTGAGTGATCTTAGACGACTTTTATTGTTGAACATTTTTATTTGTAGTTTTCTAGTTTTCTTAAAGAATTTTGAAAGTGGATTCGAAGAGGATAGACGACAGTGGCCAGCTTCATCAGATAAACCTTTTTTATGCCTCGCAATTTATTTTCCGAATGGTCATGTAGCGTTGAATAGGGTTATGCTTTCAGTTAGTAGGCATCTTGATCGGAAATGACATTCGTACACGTATTGTTACAGCAAGGAAACTCTTAAGTTTTCGCACACTGTGGATTTCATTATTGAGCTTCACTTTGACAGGATTGGGTATGTTGTTGTAGTCGTGGTTGGAAGCCTTTTCATTAACATGGGTTGTTTAAGTGTCTTTAACTCAAAATGTACCATATTTTGTGCTTGATATAAAGAGAGGAAAAAGTGAAAAGGAACAAAAAAAAGTTCAAATAACTGAAGATCTTTAAATGACCGTTGAAAACACATTGAAGTTACCAAAAGTCACTTTCTTTGTATTTGTTCAAAGGCCTGCTTCTTTTCCCATCACACCTCTGAAGAAGTAAATGATACTGTAATAAAAGGACTAATTGGTCAATGTTTCAAACTTCATTTCTTTTACAAAAACATAAATTACATCTATGCAAAATAATTACTTAAAGGATTATCATGTCAACAACCAATATTGTATAACAAGCAAAAGAACCCGCGCGTTGCGGCGGGGCTAATTTTTTCTCGAATAATATTTTTTTTTACGTTTCGGGGGTTTTTTTTGGGCGATGCGTTATGGCGGGGCTAATTTTTAATATTTTCTTTTTTTTAATGATTCGGGGAAAAAAAATTTGCGTTGGGACGGGCTAATTTTTTCCCGAATATTTTCTTTTTTTGGGACGGTTTTGTAAATTTTTTTTACGGGAATTTTTGTGTAAGAAAATCGTAAATAGTTAAAAGGTGAGGGTCCGTTTTCTATTTATTTTTTTTACTTTGGGCCAGATTTTAGGCTATTTTTGGGTTTTTTTTTGGCTAATTTTTTCCCGGATATTTTCTTTTTTTGTACGATTCGGGAAAAAAAAATTTGCGTTGGGACGGGTTAATTTTTTCCCGAATATTTTCTTTTTTTGGGACGGTTCGATATCTTTTTTTGTGGGCCGATGAATGTAAAAAAGTTGTGAACAATAAAAACTTGACGTGTTTTTTTTGTTAATTTTTTTACGGGATTTTTTTTGTAAGAAAATCGTAAATAGTTAAAAGTTGAGGGACCGTTTTGTATTTTTTTTTACTTTGGGCCAGATTTTGGGCCACATTTTATGCGAATTTTAGGCTAGTTTGTCGACAAATGTGTATATTAGTAATAATTTTTTTTATATGGCTTATGTGTTGGGCCTCATGTTTAAAGTGTTGTTTTTTTTTGGTTAGGGTGACTATGCTTAAGACTCTAAATAAATAGCTAAGTATAAATGATCCAATTTTGAGGAGTATGGTAAAACCTTGGCTAAATTATGAATGGACTTGTACTGTATGGTTAATTTATGTAGCGTGAGAATGTTTATCAACCAAATGGTCTTTAATTCACGTTCTGTTAGAAGAATATGAGATAGATAGATTTAGGGACGGATCTAGCACTTTAAGTTACCAGGTGCATATTTTTTTAGAAGTATAAGGAAACTTTTAAAATAAAAAGTATGATTTTATTAAAACTAGTAAACAAATTAAGAAGATGTTCTAACATATTAGTGGGCTAACTAAAAAATAGGACTGTAAATGAACCGGACGAACACGGATGGAGCTTTAATCATGTTCGTTCGTTAAATTTTATCCGAACAAATAAATGAACACGGTCGCTTAAACGGACAAATTTTCTTGTTCATGTTCGTTTATTAAGAAATAAGTTTGTTCGTGTTCGTTTATGTTCGTTCATTAAGACACTAAACGAACATAAACGATCGGACGTAAATAAACATAAAATTTACAATAATATACATCATATTGTGTTTTAAAAGTGTTGTTTTGTTCAAGTAAAGCAAATTTTTAAAACTATTAATATAAAAGATACGCTACACGGAAAACAAAATCATATATACGATCTATACACGAATGAATAATTCGAACGTTCACGAACATAGATGAAACGAACACACTTTTTTGTTTCATGTTCGTTCATTTAAACTTTACGAATTAAATTTGGTTCATGTTCGTTCATTTAATAAATAAACGAACTTTTTACCGAATAATTCATGAAATATTCACTCAACGTTCAGTTCGTTACAGCCCTACTAAAAAATACATGAATATACGTGTCACAAAATTTCAAGACTGGTTTATTTTGGAGAAATCAATATTTTTGTCTAAAATTTACACAAGACGGAAAAAACATGATCGGGATTCCCGGTACACCCCCAAAAAACCCTTTAGATCCACCTCTCAATAGATTTGTGGTGTTTATAATATCACATCATTATTGTCGTTTTTCGAAAGAAAAATTTAAAAGGTCATTAGAAAAGTACAAGGGGTAATAATAAAGAAATGGAAGTTGAAGGAGTAGAAAGACAGAATCTTTGTCATAAGATGAGGAAAAGACATTATCGTGGTTAGATCACCATTGTGTTTTGAGTTAATATGCAGTTTTTATCAATGTTTGAAATCGGGTGGTGATCGAAACCGGTCGGAGTCACCGGGGTCAACGGTTTGAAACCGCCGGGTCAACCCGGTTTTGTGCACATGTCCAAACACCCAGGTTAATCTTAAGAGATTACAACTTTACAACCTTTATACTTCAAAAGACAATACCAAAGCATAAATCCAAAAACAGCAAAGCACCATGTTTCATACTTCAAAAGGCATAAATCCTACGAGATTACAGTTAATCCTACGAGATTATAGTTAATCCTACGAGATTACAAGTTTCATCTTCAAAAGGCATAAATCCTACGAGGTTACAAGTTTTATACTTCAAAAGACAAGACCAAAGCATAAACTTTAAGACAACACAACAATATTTTGCTATTGTGACGTTGGAGTGTTATACGCATCAAGTTCACGATCACTTAGGAGATGGAATTCACTATCATCGTCATCCTCATCAATGAGACCTTGCGTTTGAGAAGGCGGTTCTTGTTTAAACATATTCTCCAATTGATCATAATCTAGCTCTCCTTGCGCCTCTTCTTCGACCACCCAAAAGTCAGTTTCATCAATACATTCATAATCAACCGGATCGTAAGAACTCTTATCAACATGGAGCCTAGAAAACATATACCAAAAACATAACATGCAAAAGTTAAATTATGTCACAATTACACAAACATTATATTCAACTATATAGTACCTGTGTTGTAAACGCAAGTTGTAATAAACATATACATGATCATTTAGCCTTTGATGTTCCAATCTATTCCTCTTTTTCATGTGTATCCTTTCAAAGACACTTAAATTACGTTCACAACCCGAAGAAGATGGGTTTGACTTAATATCCTAATAGCAAAGTTCTGCAATATGGGACAATCTCCACCAAACATTCTCCACCACTCATCTAATATAGAAATGGTTAGAAAAAATATTTCGTAACAATATTTAATATATTTCGTAATAAGATACAAAAAAGATAGAATGTTACCTGGAAGATGTTTGGTACGACCTTGAACAGCACTAATCCTACCAAAGTTACCCTTACTGTCCCGAAACATTCCTACCGCCTTATTAAGATCTGTAAGTTCATCACCAGAATAATGTTTCTCAGCCATGTCAAGAACTCCTTGAAACACCTCACATTTCTTGCAAAGGTTCTCGCGATCAAACTGAAAAGTTGGATTTAACCAGTAAGCTGCACAGTGAATACTAGTACGCAACATCTTATCCCAATGTTCATTGATTATCTTAGTATATGGCTGGTACAATTGTTTCTTATTCTTAAATAAATCCTTGATCCCTTTCCTTGCCCCGAAACATTCCCTCATAAACATAACCTAAGGCAGGTTTTATATCTGAATCATACAACCACAAAAGCCTCAACAAAGGAGTCATCAATCTCATTGTAATCAAACAATTGTTCCAGAAATTTTCATTCATGATAACTTGTTTACATTCAAGTGTGTTTTTCACTTTCAACATCTTCTTAAAGTCACTGGATATGACCATAGCTTGCAAATCATTTTTATGATCAACCAAACTTTTTAAGGCAATAAATACGGTACCAAAACGAGTAGCACCCGGATTGATGATTTCTGTCCAACCATGTCTTTTTCTTAACCAATTCAAGGGCCACTTATGATTATATACAAAAACAGTAACCCTAGATGCAAGAGTGATGATTTCTTTTACATTATCCAATTATGAAACATCCTTTAAAACAAGATTAAGACAATGTGTTGCACATGGGGGCCAAGTAATAGTAGGATATCTTTCACTTAATAGTGTCCCTGCCGCTTTGTAATTAGCACCATTATCAAAAACCATTTGAACTACATTCTTTACTCCAACCATTTCAACAATCTCAGAAAACAAATTACACAAATTTTCAGTGTTGCTCTTAATACTGGATGCATCAACAGATTTAATAAACGATATCCCACTAGGGCAATAAACCAAGAAATTAATCAAATGGCGTTGCCTAATATCCCTCCACCCATCACTCATAATCGTGCAACCACTATCAATCCATTGACTTCTATACGAGTTAATCAACAAAGAAACTGATTTTTTTTGCATCTGTTAACAAATTCACCCTCAACGCATGATAACTAGGTGCTTTGTAACCAAAACCAACACTTGCTATTTTATCTACCGCGTGTTGAAAATAAGGAGAATTGCAAGCATTCATAGGTATACAAGAATCATAGAACCACATAGCGATAGCCAAATCGACATCATGTAATTTTTCCTTACTCTGCATAGCTTTCTTAATAGTGGGTTGAGAAGCATCGTTTATACCTTTTGTAAAGAAAGGATGATAACTTGTTGTAGCTTTTCTTTTACCCGTCTTCGGTTGGCTTTCTACTGGAACCTGTTGTTCTTCATCGTCATCAGATATGACATTACTCTCGACAAATTCAATACCCCTCTATTTTAGCTTATGGTCATTTTCTTTCAATAGACCTTCCATGGTAAATCTAACATCAGGATCTACTTTTGTACACGGCACTACGTCACCCTTTCGGCCAACAAGATGTTTCTTAACTTTATTAATGCCACCACCACGAATTATTTTAAGACAAAGGTTACAAATGAAAGCCTTTTTCCCATTTCCTTCAATATGTTGTGTTACATGATCCCAAGCTTTATCTACCTTCAATCTTATAAATGATTGAACTAATGTGTGAGATTGAGAACCACTTGCTGCTTTATCATTAGGATCCATACTCTATAAATAACAAAATACAAAAAGAATCCAAGTAAATACCATGATATCTCTAATCTATGCATAATTGATAATTACATAATACCTAAATTTTAGGAAAAAATAAAGAGTCAAAATTACCTCCATCACTTATGTAGAGTTCCTGTGTTTGCTATTTGCTTGAATTTTTCACTCGAATTTGATGATTATTGCTTTGTTTCCCTTGAATTAGATGGTAGGTAATGGTTGTTAAGATTCCGATCCTGATCTTAGGATCTTACGATTTTACGATAATGCAAAGCAAAAACGATCCGGATCCTACGTAGGATCTTTGCATGCTTAGGATCTTATAGGATCCCGATCTTGACAATAGGATCTTAAGATATACTCCGATCTGATCTTACTTTTCTCAAACCACGAACTAAAAAACCACGAATTTATGGGTTGTGTTTCTTAGATATTAAAAACAACAAGTTAATCTTCTTAAACATTTCATAATTATAATTTATGACAACATTCCTATGAAACATTCATATAATTTTGTGTTTATGATATATAATAATTTGTACATTTGTATAAAGTTACAAAAACTATTAAGAAAATGACATTATAGTAGAATCTTACGATCCTGATCCGACCTTACGATCTCGATCTTGTAAAGACGAAAACGATCCTGGGTAGGATCCCGATCTTGAAAACCTTGGTAGGTAATATTAGGTTATTCATGGTAGCTGGAAGGAAACAAAGAGGTATGAAAGAACGAGTGAACAAGTTAGGTAAGATATAGTATATTTTTTTAACTTTAAAAATAGATAATAAAAAAAGAACCCGGCGGTTATTTTCGACCCTGGTTGACCTGGTTTTCTAAAAACACGGCGGGTCGATCCGGGTTTCAATTAGTTAAGGACCCGGTTTGTTTTGACCCCGTTTTTAGGCCGGAACAAGTCCAATCGGTTGACTCGGACGGGTCAAACCAGGTTTCAAAACATTGGTGAAATTAGGGGTGAGTAGAAACCGCACCGCAAACCGCAAAACTGCACCACAAAAACCGCACCACGGCAAAAATCGGTGAATCGGTTTTAAGAAAAATGAAAAACCGCAAATGCGGTGCGGTTGCGGCTTTACCCGTAAAACCGCACCACAAAACCCGCACCGCACCGCACATTGATTATTTAAAATCGAAAAACGACACATTGATTATTTTATGCGTGCTATAAGGCTTCTAATGCATATTATCAATAATATTCTAAGTGATGTGTGGGTTTACATTAAATATATGCATTGTTATAACCGAAAAAGCCAACATTGTAAACCAATAACCGCAAAAATCCACATTAATTATATAAATTATAAGTGGTGGTGCGGTGCGGTTAAAACCCGCAAAACCCGCAAAAACCCGCAAAACCGAAACCGGGAAAACCGCGTGGTTGCGGATCCTCACTTTTTTAAAACCGCAATTGCAGATGCGATGTGGTTTTTGCCAGAATCTGCACCGATCCGTACCATGCTCACCCCTATGTGAAATGCATGGCATATAGTTTAAACTCGGGAGTCTATGTGGGCATTTGGTTAGGGATATGGATCTTGGAGTATGACTAAATGAGTGTCTACTCCGCTTTCAGAAATATGTACTGCTGCCTTTATCATGCTCCTCGCTAGTTGAGGTATATTAATATTCGTATCGCATAAAACAATTGTTCAAAACAGGATATTTGAAAACCTAATGTCCGTTTTTTCCCGAAATCAATCTGTATGAAAGAAAACTTAAAATCAAAGCGAATCCTTAAGAACCTATTTTATTTTTAAAATATGATCTTTATTATTCAGTCCATCTTCATCATCTTTTTAAAATGACGAAGATTTAAATAATTTTTATATAATGCAAAGTCTATAAGCTTAGTCAACTAGAATAACAAAAACTAGTTAGCTTCATATGTAAGGTTAACTTGCGAGACTTCGTTTCCAATTCTATCTTACTCAAACACGATATGCTAACAAAAAATGGCTTATAAATCACTCTTTCGAGAATGATGCAATCGACAAGAAACAAAACAAACATTAAAATGATTTTTCATTTACGAGAAATTGTTCTCATTTTAGTCTTCATGTGTATTTCTTACGAACATGAAGCCATCGCAGAATGGGTACCACCACACACTTCCGTAGTTGCTCCAGTTAACATACTGATTCTGCTACGACTCTCTACAGCGTTCAAATTATGACAAAATATGTAAACATGCAATTCATCCACACCAACTTCCTCATAGATGTAGATGCTCCATTCACATGGTCTGATTGCATCATTCTATGGAACTGGTATCAAAATAGTTGCCCTGGGAACACGATTTGTACCTCTCCTGTTTCCTGCAAAGAATATCAATGCACAGACGTGCGGACGTCTTCTTCTTATGAACATTCTTCATGCCCTCCATCAAACAACAGTTGAACATTACCTGGTTGGGGATATTGCACATGTCCTGTCAGTGTAGTGAATCCCATTAATGGATCATGTGGTGAAGCCATGCTGAATTATGATGAATATGCTTTCAATGCAACTGATGGTAGAAATGCTTTTCCTGATTTCTATGGTATTTACCCAAATGCTGCATGTGCTAATTCTTCGTCGTTTGAACCGTTTCCGGAAAATGTTAGCGGTGTAATGGCGCTATCATCTTCATCTTACGCGTTACCCGCTTTCCTTTTTGGAGCATTTCCAAGATCATTTGCTTTATGTTTACCTAGTATAGTGTCCGCCACAGGGGTTCTATTTCTTGGGAGTAGCCCATATTATTTTCATCCACATCTGGATGTCGACATAAGGACTTTACTTTCTTACACTCCATTTGTAAAGCACGAAAATTCTTTTGGATACTTTATTGGTGTCAATTCCATTGTGATTAAAAAGAGATCTATCGATGTTCTAGCAAACAGCACTACAAAGATTAGTACACTTGAGCCTTACACCATTCTTAGAACCGACCTTTATAACCAAGTGGTTCGTAGGTTTTCAGTGGTTACAAAACGAATCCCTCAAGCAAAGCCTGTCGCCCCCTTTGGCCTTTGTTTCAGCACCTTCACTAACAGTACCCAAGTAAGTATAAAAGTT
>BQNB010183657.1:0-12383 GCA_026074375.1 Tanacetum coccineum
ACAATGGCAAAAAAAAATAGTTGTCTACATACAATGACAAAAAGTGGCAAGTATAATACATTTTTAGGCAATTAACCCACATTTTAATTACATTTCTCCCCTTATTTTAAATACTAATTCACTTAGTTTTTGAAATACCATGTGATTAAAATTTGTCCTGAAAATCCTGTGGGAAAAAATATTATCAGCATGAATTATATGGAACCTTTTCTTCTTGCTCCCCCTTAATTTTACATATGTTTGACAAAAAAAAATGATACCAAGTTGTAAAATAAATATAAAATTAAGGGTGAGAGAGTGTCGAGCACACAATTTTGAAAGATTATGAAATGTCATTGAAGAATTTATGGAAAACTAGAAGGGGGGTTGAATAGTTTACTGCTTTTTAATTTAATGTTTATGTTTATTTATAAAAACTTAGATTCGACTTTTTGTGAATTCAATACTTGCACAATATGAATAATATAAATAAGTAAGAACAAATAAAGAAATAAGATATAAGAGTTAGAAAGATCAAACTACAACACAAGGATTTATAGTGGTTCGATTACGAAGCACCTCTTCGCCCTACTCCACTCCTCGAACACTTAACTCGAGAGTTTTCTTCACTATGTCAACAAACTCCCTTATGGCGGAGAAAACCATACACAACTTTCACTTATATTAATTTTCGACACTAAGCTAGATGTCGAGTTCTAATCTTAGCTAGAACCAATCTATCACGACTTCACAACTTCTTCACTGCTTTCACAACTTCACAACACAACTTCACAACTACACAACTTCTTTACGCCTTAGTGTTCTTCACCACACTACTTCACTATTAAACTTTACAAGATTTACAAATAATTTACAAGTTATGATATGGATGCAATAAGATTGCAACAACACACAAAGGTGTAATACTTCTTCACTTGATGATGGAAGTATTCTTCTCTTGCACTTGAGGAATTGAGCTTGGATCACTTGGAAACAAAGTTTTATGATTAAATGATCAAAGGATTTTAATGAGATGTGTGGGCTGTTTTTGATTAGAAAAAATGAGTGCAAAAGATGAGAAAATAATGAGGAATAGTCCAGTATTTATAGGACTTTTTGGGGGAGCGTCTACCTATGGCGGTCCCCTTAAATAGGTGGGCGGTCCCCTTAAAGATAAGGGGGCCGCCCGTGTATTTAAGGGGGCCGCCCTAGACTGGGCGCTCCCCAGTTTGTCCTTTTGTGTAGGGAGAATTTTCTGGAACTTTCTAGCCGTTTTAAGTCCGAAAATTTGAATTTCAAAATGTTTATTTTGAATAAAACATTTCTTTTAATTGTAGAAAATGTTTTGTAATGTTTATAAAAATGTTTACAACATTTTATAAAAGTGTGAGGTTGAATAAAAAATTTCTTTGATCATAAAATGCATTAAGCATTTATTTATTCATACCTTTAAGTGATATAATTTTCAAAATGAAAATTTACTACTAATTACTTGTTTACGTTTAATTTTACATTGAACGTTTTTATATTTTGTGATTATCAAAACGTAAAGATGTGAAAAATATTAATAATGTTTTTAGGCATTATTTCTATCAACAAACACGATCAATAAACCATTGGCAATATCCAATTAACTAGTTAAGCCCGAAGCGTATCCTATACACAGACTTAGAAGAACAATATTTGTGTAACTATTGTTCTAGATGTATAAATTACTATATGGAGAGTTATCCCAGACTCTAGATCTACTTGATCTGTGTCACTAGATCCAGTTGAATGATAGGTCGCATAAAAAAGTACGTAAACAAGTATAAATTGATAAACATAAACAAGGATACAACGATAAATCAAGAAATCGAGATAAACAAATATCAAAAATTCAGATCTTCATAATAATGGCTAATACCCGAAGGTATTAGCCTTCAAACGTCATAATAAATACAAGAGTAATTATTTAGCCAAGGTAAACTAACCGAGTTAACGAATGATACCAAAAACTGAACGATTACTAAAGTATACGGAATTACACGATGTCTCCTATGGAATTGATAACGTTTCTCGACCTCTTCTGCTCTTTTTCTCCTCTGAAAATTAACTTTTACGATTTAGGTATCGAGAATATGATTTAGCACACTTAAAACTCGTTTTTGAGTTTTCTATTTATAAGGTTTGGAAGTCGGTTTGATACGGCGTATCCAAGTATTGGATATGGTGTATTGGGGATTTCTTGGAGTAGGGACCACGCTTGATATCTTCTAGAATGTTCACATACTATTTCTTGAATACGGCGTATTGAGTCTCTCTAGATACGGCGTATTGAACTTTATTCTTTGTGGTCTTTGGTGAGTGCAGGCACGGATACGCCGTATCTTCCTTGATGGATACGACATATTGGTCTTCAGAATAGTAATCTTTAAAATAACTTCATTTAAGCTCTAGAATGTGCGCCTTTTGCTATCTTTCACCAATTACTCCATAATTACTGCAATTCTCAAATATAAATGATTAAGTAACAATTCTTTGTAATAACTATACAAAATGGGTTAATAATATGGGATAAATGACGCTATAAAATAGACGTTATTTGATGTAATCAGCGTTCAACAAGTTTAAGGAAGACAGGGTCAGAGTTTTGCTAGTTTGGGAACCAAAGGAAATGCTACAAGTTCAGGGGGAAACAATGCAACTGGTCAAGCAAGGGTTGTTAAGTCTTATAATTGCCAGGGTGAAGGGCATATGGCAACGTGTACTAAGTGAAAAAGGCCAAGGAATTCTACATTGTTCAAGGAAAAGATGTTGCTGGTACAAGCACAAGAATCGGGTTAAGTTTTAGATGAGGAACAATTGGAATTTCTCGCAGATCCAGGAATTCTAGATGGTCAATCTGTTTAGATAACAATTCCACAGAATGCAGCCTTCCAGACTGATGATCTTGATGCTTATGATTCCGACTGTGATGATATATCTTCAGAAAAAGCGGTTCTTATGGCTAATCTTTTAAGTTATGATTCAGCCGTCCTCTCAGAGGTACCACAACATGACTCTTATCAAAATGATGACATGCTTAATCAAAAGGTGCAAGAGACGTAGAATTTTGAACAATCTCTTATTGATTATGTTCCAGATACCGAAATAACAAGTGATAGTAATATTTATAGGAAACTAGAAGGGGGGGAGAGGTTGAATAGTTTACTGGTTAATTTGTCATTTTAAAACTTTGCTTAGAAAATTGTTAGATTTGAGTTATATGTCAATCAATCAACAATATGAATCACAACTAAAATATCTAATATAATGAACTAAGTAAACAATAACACTAAAGAGATAGAGACAGAAACGATCAAACCAAGACACCAAGATTTATAGTGGTTCGGCAACGAATCACCTCTTCGTTCCTACTCCACTCCCCGAGTACTCCACTCGAGATTTCACTACGTCAACAAGCTCCCTTTAGGCGGAGAAAACCGTTTACACGTCGCTTACTTTCTTTTCCGACACTAAGCTAGATGTCGAGTCCTAATCTTAGCTAGAACCAATCTAAGACATCACAAAGTCTTTATACACTCACAAGATATATACCCTTGGATTGACACACAATCCAAATCACACCAATACATAATTTACACTATTGGATCTACACTCAATCTAATTTACACAACAACACAAAGTAAATGTAATGAAGATATGTAATCTTGAGGAGGAAGAGAGAGGTCACTTAATAACCAATCGTATGTAGAAGAATACGATTGTTCTTCTCTTGTACTTGATTAGAAGAAGAAGGGAGGAATAAAGAATTAATTACTTGAAAACAAGATCAAGGTATGTTAGTGATCAAGATATGTGTTTTAGAAAGAAAAGAAGAAGAGAGAATAACAGATCTGAAAAAATTTGTGGCAAGAGGTTCTGTTTTTCAGATGGGGTGGCCCAGTATTTATAGGCACAAATAAGAGCCGTTGTACTGACGACGGTCCCAGCGGTCTCTAATATATAAGGGGGCCGCCAGGCCTATAAGAGGGTCGCCGTAGACTACGCTCCTCTTTTTGTCTTTTTGTGGGGAATGCGTTATCTGTTTTAGAACCTTTCATTTTGTGGGAAAAAATCTGATTTCAAATTAATTAATTTAATAAAACATTTCTTTTATAAATAATTATATTGTGTTTATATTTTTGTAAAAAACACTTTTGTAAAAATGTAAGGTTTAGGACAAAAATTATTTACTTGATCACTAATCATGTTTAATGATTTTCGTTTATATACCTTAGTGATTAATCTTAGAAATGAATTTACGGTTAGTAATTTATAAACGTTTAGATTTTATCGTAAACGTTGTCACAATTATGTTATTATCAAATATCGAGAGGTCGAAAAATCATAAATTAATGTTTTAGACATTATTTGTATTAACAATCTCCCATTTTTTGATGATGACAAAATATAAACTCATTTTGTATAAAATTAGAAGTTTATAAATTATTAATGAGTTTAATTCTATTTCTCCCTCTTTTTGTCGAATCCAAAAAGGTTGATCGTCGAGTTGTAGTAGAGAGAAAGAAATCGACGATTAAAGACTCCCTTTTGATGTATGCCCCCCCTTGTTTGGGGCACCAAAGGATCGATCTTACGATAGTTTGTTTGCTACAAAACAAGGTTAGAAATACAAGTGCAAACCAACATAGCATGACAAATATCTCAACATTATAATCCACACTTCATAAATAAAGTTCATTCAAATTCTAAAAAGATCATACATAGCCATGTAAGACAATATATGAAGATACAACACAAGACAATCATAACATAACATAATTAAAGCATCTAATAAGAGTAAACTAGTAGATGATTTTTGACTTCATGAGATGAGGCACCCAAAAGGTAGGAGACAATTATTTGAACAAATTAATCATGAGAGTGATTAATTGAAGAGTGAAAATGATGAGGAAGGTTGATCATTGTGGTGATGGGCTTGTGATTGGGGTATAAGACGGGTGACAAGGAATTGAATGAAATTAATTTCATTTCTTAATGAGTGGAAGTGATTGGTAGAGTACCTACAACAATGACAAAAGCTAGCATGACATCCTACTTGAGCATGAGTAGGAGGTTGAACCAATGAGAGGGGTGAGGAGGGTGGTGTAGGAATTTTAGAATCGATGAGTGTGGATATGATATGGAGTTGATTAATAATTTGATCTCTTTGTGGGTAGTTCATAGGTGGAGAGATAGAGTGAGGAGTATTTCTTGGAGGTAGTGAAGGTGAGTCATTATGACAAGTAGGTAATGATTTTGGAGGAGGTGTCTTACGTTTCCACACTTGATGAACCGACATTTTTGGTTTTCTAGAAAGGTTTGAGTGATGATATGAGGAGGACATTTTAGGTGGGAGAAGAAGCAAGTATGAAAAGGATGATGATAATGAAGAAGATTAATGATTTAAATAATAAAAATAAATGGCAAAGCATGGTGGTAGAGATTAAGATTGAAGAAATTGTGTGTTCAAAAATGGAAGTTCCAACAAGAGTCTAGGACTAGGGTGGTCAAAGATACAGAAAAAGATAGAAATTTAAAATTTATGTTCCCTCCTGTTGGCGGTCCCTTATTGTTGGGCGGTCCCTGATTGATAAAGGGGCCGCCTGATGAATTCAGGGGCTGTTTTTTAGAGAGAACGGATTTTTCCAAGTATTTTCCCACAGAAGTATCACATATCATGTCAGTCAAAAATCGAGTAAATCTAAACTAACAATGCATCAATCATTAATCTTAAGCATGCAATTTTAATAAGCCTTAATAAAATTCACATAAGAGCACAAATTGTCAACTAGCAAGGCATTTATAGAATGATAAAACCAATTTAAAGATCATCCTACCTCACGGAAGTCATCATTCATTATTTTAGTTCTTCAAAGGAAAAATGTATTATAAGGAAAATAATAATAATAGTAACAATCACTTAGAAGTTATGTCGACATCTTCACTTCTATTTTCCTCCCATTATGTTCTTAAGAGTTTGTCCAATTGACCTTAACCCGTCTCGATGAGCATCTCGTTGTTGAGTTTTAAGAGTTATGGTTTCAGATAGAAGGGTGTTTAAGTCATGACTTTCATGAGGAAGGTTTGAGGGACTCTAGAGACATTGTTTGACGAGGAAGAAGTGTTTTAAGGTGGAGAGGAAGGATTGGAATGAGAAGCTTCGTCATCATTTTCATGCGTGGAATCATTCAATGGATGAGATGACAATGGATGATTTAGAGTGGAGGATGAGGAGCTAGCATTTGGCTCACGAGGTCTTTTCTTGCCACGATCCGCTCATGTCTTTCTCTCGTAGTGAGGAGCGGAGGCAGATTCGCATGGCTCGTATCATGTGGTAAGAGATAACGTCAAAAGCTAGATATGGAGAGAGGACAACTACATGGTTTGAAATAACCCTAGTAAAAGAGCATACCATAGTAGACTTCTAGGTTTGATCGGAGTCATTTTCCATTCTTTGAGAATGAAATTGCTAGGTTATAAGGAGTGGATGTCCAATGACTACTTGAGCATGTGTACTATGAAATGCGGAGTTGTTCGACTAAAATACTTATGCCTAATACCATTTTTTAATATGTTTAACATCTTTACGTTTTGTTTATTCACAAATATAACAAATCGTTCTAATGTAAAATTATAGTTAATCAAGATATTAGTAGTAATTTCATTTCGATAATTATATCACTTAAAATGTATGAATAATAAATTGCTTTAATAGATTTTTTAATCAATGAAATTTTATTCAACTTAAACTTTTATAAAATGTTGTAAACATTTTTATAAAAATTACAAAATATTTTCTACAATTAAAAGAAATATTTTATTCAAAATAAACATTTTCAAATTCAAATTTTCGGACCTAAAACGGCTAAAGAAGTTCTAGAAAATTCCCCCTACACAAAAGACAAACTAGGGAGGCCCTAGCTTAGGGCGGCCCCCTTAATTTTAAGGGGACCGCCCACCTATTTAAGGGGACCGCCCCTAGGTAGACGCTCCTCCAGTTTGTCTTATTAAATACTGGACTTTGCCCAACTATTTCTGACCTTCTTGGAATCATTCTTTCTGCCCAAACAAGCCCACGTATCCTCTCTAAATCCTTTGATCATTTAATCATAAAGCTTTGTTTCCAAGTGATCCAAGCTCAATTCCTCAAGTGCAAGAGAAGAATACTTATACATCAAGGTGAAGAAGTATTACACTTTGTGTGTTGTGCAATCATATTGCATTAATATCATAACTTGTAATCTCTTTATAAATTTTATAAAGTTATGGAGTTGCTTGATCTTGGCGATCTTTGTAAGTATAGTTTGATAGTGCGTGATCTTACGCGTTTGCTAGATAGTTTTTGATATAAGTGTGGTAAAGATGCTCTTGAAGTTGTGAAGAAGTCGTGAAGTTGTGAAGTCGTGAACAAGTCGTGAAGTTGTGTTGTGATAGATTAGTTCTAGCTAAGATTAGAACTCGACATTTAATTTTTTGTCGTAAATCGGTGTAAGCAACATTGTGTACGGTTTTCTCCGCCATAAGGGAGCTTGTTGACATAGTGAAGAAAACTCTCGAGTTAGATGCTCGGGGAGTGGAGTAGGGCGAAGAGGTGCTTCGTTGCCGAACCACTATAAATCCTCGCATTGTGGTTTGATTGTTCTTACTCTTATCTCTTGTCTTGCATTACTTTCTCATACTATCTTATTAATTCTTTAGATAGGTATATTGTTTATATTGTGCAAGAATTGAATTCACATAAAGTTGAATCTAGAATTTTTACAAACATTTTAAAACCTTAAATTAAAAAGCGGTAAACTATTCAACACCCCTTCTAGTTTTTCACAATTGGTATCAGAGACACACTAAACAAGATTTTTAAAATAAATTATATTTTAAAACTTGAATCGATCTATGATATTAGAAAAATATTCAGAAAGGCAATCTATGCAAAGACCACCACTATTTGAAAGTGATGGATTTATTTATTGGAAAAATAGATTCGAAACTTGTGTGAAATCAAAAGATCTAGATCTTTGGCATGTTATTACCGATGGTGATTTTCCTCCTATTCAAAATAATCCCAAAACTAAAAAGGTGAAGGTGTACATTTTCATAAACAAAAATGATGATCTTAAAAGAAACATGCTTAAAAATAATGAAGGCTAAATGGTAATTTATAATGCTTTGCCACGAAACAGAATACGAAAGATTTTTATGTGCCAAACCACAAAAGAAATTTGGGATACTTTGTTAATCACTCATCAAGGTAATAATCAAGTCAAAGCTAACAAAATAGATCTTCTTTGTTCTAACATAATTGAAACAATTACGATACAGAAGAGGAATAATAGATAATTGGCCTTTGCAAAATTTAACACTATTATTATTTACTAGGTCTAAAGCACTGATGATGGGTTTTTTTCTAGCTGAATTATGTTAGGAAGTTTCTTAGGGCATTACATCCAAAATGGCGTGCAAAAGTCACGGCGATTGAAGAATCAAAGAATCTAACAACCTTACCTCTTGACGAACTTATTGGAAACTTGAAAGTTTATAAGAAGGTAATAAAGGAATATTTCAAAAATGGTAAAGGCAAGAAAAGAAATAAGTTTAGATCTCTTGCATTAAAGGTGAAAAAGGAAGTAAGTGATGAAGATAGCTCAAGCTCCGATAGTGAAGACGAAGAGTATGCTATGGCCGTAAAAGAATTCAAGAAATGCTTCAAGAGATAAGAAGATTTGTAAGACACACCACGAGGCGATAGAAAACATTCCAAAGAATTAGGATTGATGGTTAGGGTAAATGAAGAAAATGTTTTAGATGTGTGATCCAAATCACCTCATTGTGAATGTTTCAAAGCGCCAAGAACATACGATCGAAGTAGGAATTTTATTGGAGGAGCATGGAGCGATAATCGTGAAGATGGATTGGGAACAGACTTAAGATGAAACTTGTTTGTGCTCAAGCACCGATGAAAATTGTTAGGAATAAACTTGGAACCGATGTGTGATTAAAGATAGTGGATGCTCAAAAACACACTGACCGGTAATCGAAAGTTGTTTTCTTCATACAAAGCATACAACGGAGGAAACATAATCTTTGGAAGCAACTTGCGCGGTAAAATCATAGGCAAATGTATGATTTCTCAAGAGTCCTTAATAATTGAAAATGTTAAGCACATAGATAACTTAACATTTAACAAAATTGTTAGTGTAGGTCAAATATGTTGATTAACAAATGTAAAAGTAATATTTACTGAACTCGATAGCGAAATAATCAAATACGAAAAGGATATAGGTAAGAATTAGGAAGGTGGAATATATGTACATGAAACTAAGGAAATAAAACCAGGAAGACAAAATATGCCTTGCAACATTAGACGAAAACTCCACACTATGGCATAGGAGATTAGGTCACGCTAATATGCAATTAATTCAATCATTAGCATCTAAAAAACTAGTTAGAAACCTACCCAAACTAAAATACGACCGACATTTTTGTGATGCTTGCAAAATTGGAAAACAAGCTCATGCAAGTCACAAGGCTAAAAATATAGTTTCAACAACTAGATTCATAGAACTACTTCACATCGCGATTTACTTTGGCCCTCCGCCATAGAAGTTATGGAGGGAATCGTTATACATTAAGTAATCGTTAAGAGGACGATTTCTCTCCCCCCCGATTACATTGGACTAGGTTTTTAGCAAATTAAACGAAGCCTTTGAGAAATTCAAAATATTAAGCAAAATGATCCAAAACAAATTAGGATGTTCCATTGTATCAATTATAACGGATCATGGTCGGGAATTTGATAATAAAGTACAATTCGAAAACTATTAGGATTTAAATGGGATATCTCACAATTTTTCCGCTCCTCGTACTCCACAATCAAATGCGGTAGTAGAAAGAAAAATTCGCACTCTACAAGAAATGAGTAGAACCATGTTAAACGAAACAATCCAATCTCAATAATTTGGTGTATGCGGGTCGATACGTTCAACCTATTTAATAGTAGGTTTCATTAGAAGTATCTTTAGGAAAAAAATCATCCAATACGATGTTGTTAGAGGTAGAGAAACCAAATCTTAACTATTATAGCAGTATTCGGGTAAGTAAAGGTTTTATTCTTAATAAAAAGATTAATCACCAAGTTTGACCCAAAGTCTACGAAGTATCTTCCTTGGATTTTCGCCAAAATAGTAAAGATTAACATAATACTTAACAAACAAAATACAAATGAAAGTTTGAAGAGTCAATGAATGTAATTTCGATGAAATCCTCCCCCGGCCTAAAACATCACCATTGAAAAGAATGATGACCGTTTTAGTCGCAAGAAGAAGCTATCGAGGTTAGTATAACAAAAACCATAGGCAAAATGATCTTGAAGAATTCATTAGGAAAATAAATCAAATTATAAATATTAAAGAATCTAAAACTCATCCCTTTGAAAACGTTATTAGTAATCTAAATCAAAGAACTTTTAGGTCGCAAGCTCAAGACAAAAGCAATTTTTTTTGCTTTATTTCCACATTAGAACCTAAAAATATAAATGAGGCATTAAAAGATGAAAATTGGGTAATGGCCATGTAAGAAGAACTAAACCAATTTAAAACAAATGACGTTTGGGAACTAGTCCCAAATCCCATGGATATGACCATCATAGGAACAAAATGGGTATATAGAAATAAACTCGATGAAAATGGTGTCGTAACTAGAAACAAAGCTAGGTTAGTCGCCCAAGGTTATAATCAACAAGAAGGAATTGATTATGACGAAACATATGCACCCGTAGCTAGACTAGAGTCCATAAGAATACTTTTGGCTTATGCTTGCGCACTAGACTTCTCTACATTTATTATCATATATTTGTCCTATACTTAGCAAGTTAAATCCTAAATTATCAACATATTCTACATTATCTATTTTGAGAGAGTAATTAGAAATCGTACCTTTGCCAATGATGTTACCGCGAAGATTACTACCAAAAATGACGATTACGCCATTGTAGGCGTTGTAAGTAGTAGAAGAGCCTTTAGTTGCCCGTAATGTGCTTGGAGCATCCACTATCCTTGATCTATTCGTCGGGCTCGAATCCAAGGTATATCTATTTATATAAGACAATAACTCAAACATTTGGTCCCTAAATATCTCATGGGTCCAAAGTTGTTAGTGCCAAAACATTCCCTTGCATTTGATGCAATTGGTTGGGGTGTGAGAACGGAAGACACATTTCCCATGGCATGTAACTTTGATGTGGAAAGTTGTTCCAACTTACGTGAAAGCCATGAGGTTGGTTTTGTCGACCAACATGTCTTTTTGGTTGCGGTGTTTTAGGACGAGAATAATTATTATTGACTCTTCTAGGAGGTGGAGTTTTTTATATCTAAAATTGGTTTTTAAAAATCCAACTACGGGCTTTTGTCAATGAGTTTTATCAAAACTGTTTTGAACTCACTTCGGGGGAGATTGTTAGCCTCAATTTTATTGAGTCAATAAAGGAAGCTCGTTCCCGTGTTCAAGACCTCACTTCGGGGGAGATTGTTAGCCTCAATTTATTGAGTCGAACAAGGAAGTTCGGTCACTCTACGATGGAGCTTCGGTCTTTAATTAGTTAATGTTGTAATAGTATAATATCGGGAATCGGGCTCGATAGTTAATCTAATATTGTATATGTTTCGGGTTTAATCCCAAGCAAAACCCGAGCCCGGGTCCTAGTTAAATATCCCGCGCGTCATTTAACGCGACGGGGTATATAAACTCTTTTCTATTTAGAAAAGAGTAAGTTGTTCATTTCTAAAATAATTCATTTCTCTTTTCTCTCTCAATTCTCTCTCCTCTTTCTCTCTCTAAAAGTTCAACTCACTCTCTTTCTCTTTTCTATTTCGATTCGTGTATGTTATATGTTATGAAGTGAATACGGGATCCTACAAAAGACTATTTAACAACTATAGATTTACATTTATAAACTATAGATCTATAAAGAAACAAAAGATCTAGATATAAAAACTATGAATCTTTAAAAAATACCCTCGAACTTAAAATAGTGGTGGTGGTGACGTCCGGCGTTGTAAGGTCCGGCGATGGTGGTGAAGACCGGCGGTAGTGTGTGGTTAAAGAAAGAGAGAGGGTTTTGGTTTAAAGATAGGGGAGTGAGGAATCAGCCAACCGTGTATTGATTGTATATTATTTAGTTTCATGTTTTTTGTTCTTCGGCTTCCATCTATACTCAACAATTTCCTAAAATAGATTTTAAGTTTTTCATTTTTCATTTTTCATCTTTAAGAAGTGAGACAATATATGTTTTATATATGGATAAGAATCCTCTCATGTTCAAATGAACATGAGAGGTAATGTTGTGCATGTTGTGATTGTACATTATCATTAAAATAAAGTAA
>BQNB010183660.1:0-12383 GCA_026074375.1 Tanacetum coccineum
TTCAATTCGCACCTCGTTGGGAGAACGACCCGGGGGATTTTTGATTTTCCTTTGGTCAAAAGGAATTTCTTTGAGTCTTTCAGAATATGTATACTATAATTGAATTATAATTATTGATTTTCCTTATTTATATATACTAAAGGTTAAATCTTTGGTTATCACTAAGTCTCTTACTATATTGACTCAGAAAAGTAAGACTTTTGATTGGGGTGAGGAACAAGAATTGGCATTTCAAACCTTGAAGGATAAGTTGTGTAATGCGCCTATTCTAGCTCTCCCCGATGGACCAGAAGATTTTTTGGTATATTGTGATGCGTCCGGGATAGGACTAGCCTGTGTGTTAATGCAAAGAGGTAAGGTGATAGCCTATGCGTCTAGGCAGTTGAAAATTCATGAGGAGAATTATACTACCCATGATTTGGAGTTGGGTGCGGTTGTGTTTGCACTTAAGATCTGGAGACATTATCTTTTATAGGACAATATATTACAAATGATATTGACCTTATAAATGGAACGAAGAGATCATTCCGTTCTCTGAAGAAGTCTGTAGTCAATATCGCGAACACGTCCACCAACAAAGCATTCCAAGTTCCAGTAGATCCTTCTCGTCTTGAGTCTCCATTTAATAGCCTGTATGAAGTCCTTGCTTCTTTCCACATCCTTATCAGTCTAAAACCGCGTTTTCATACCCGGATTGAGCCGATTAACCTTGTACTCCTTAACTCTGTAATCCAGTGCTTCCATAATATTTGTAAGTGTACCATCACTGAACTTGTAAATCTTATTGAACCGCATGATCTTTCGTTCATTATTACTGACAGGGAACACAACTGCACGAGGCAAATCAATGATTGTATAATCATGCTTGAACTCGAAGCCGGTTGCATCCCATCTAGGTTTAGTGAGATTCAGTTGTTTCTGGTACCTCTCAATGCCGAATTAGAAGCCTTCAACCCACTGTCGAATCACTAAGTTTCGTGTCTATAGTTTAACAACAGTAGAAAGCATACGTATGTCTGAACCAGGAAGATGATTTAAATGACCTTGAAGAAGCAACAGATTCAGATCTTCAACGTCACTGGGATACAAGTTTTTGAAGTCCTTTTCGGCAATCGTGTATTCTTGATGATCAGCTATGCGCAGTGTGATCTCTTTCAGGTAGTCGTACCCATAGCGAGAGTAGGCTTTTATTCTGACAACACTGAGTATACGCATGTGAGTTCTGACTACCTTGTGGCTTGATTCAGTTGTGTGTCGGTCAATGTAGAATTTTTGACGATTAAACCACCAATGAGAGATACCATAAGAGGCACTTATGTCATAGGTGCAGACGTCATCGATCCACATATGCTCAGGTACAAGTAGTTCATGTCCAAAGTCATGATAGCGAGCAGCTTTTATCTTGGAAATTGACAAAGCCTGTCCGCTTCCCTTATCAGTCCAAAACCACGTGTTCATACCCGGATTGAGCCGATTAACCTTGTACTCCTTAACTCTGTAATCTAGTGCTTCCATAATATTTGTCAGCGTACCATCACTGAACTTGTAAAGCTCGTTGAACCGCATGATCTTCCTTTCATTGTTACTGACAAGGAACACCACTGCACTAGGCGAATCAATGATTGTATAATCATGCTTGAACTCGAAGCCAGTTGCATCCCATCCAGGTTTAGTGAGATTCAACTATTTCTGGTAGCTCTCAATGCCGAGTTGGAAGTCTTCAACCCGCTGTCGAATTACTAAGTTTCGTGTCCACAGTTTAACAGCAATAGAAAGCATACGTATATCTGAACCAGGAAGATAATTTAGATGACCTTGAAGAAGCAACAGATTCAGATCTTCAAAGTCACTGGGATATAAGTTTTTGAAGTCCTTTTCGGAAATCGTATATTATTGATGATCAGCTTTGCGCAGTGTGATCTCTTTCAGGTAGTCGTACTCGTAGCGAGAGTAGGATTTTATTCTGACAACACTAAGTATACGCATGTAGCTGCCATATCGCAAATAATCTAAGTCGTGATTGAAAAAGAATTGAGTTTGAACCGTGACATGACGTGGTGGACCACTAAGAGGCAGAGGTCTGTTAATGTCTATCCTGACTTGATCACCTTCTGGATTAGTCCAGTCAATCTGATCTGTAAGCATCTTGTGACACTCTTCCATCTGGAACTGAAGATGAACAACGTCTGGGTAGAAAGCTTTAACGACTTCATAAGCTTGACCTTTAAGATCTGCTTGAGTAAGCTCGGTCTTTCCCATCTTCTGGCAATACCAGTTCATAAACGTCCGCATATACCCAATCTTTTCAAGTAAAGAGTTCTCTGTCGGAGCTTGATACGTGGTAGCTAAAGCATTGGCCCGGTTGTTCTTAGCATCAGGAATGTAGGATGTAGGAATGACCCAGGCAGGTTTTTGGAGTGGCTGGTCTGTCGCCCTCTGGAATCGGCTTCAACCTTGTTGGCCTAGGCTTGACATATGGATGATGTGCAGAACCAGTGTCTTCTAAATAAGATATGGTGGCAGAATCTAGGATTGGTATGTCTTTGACTGGTTGCTCATCATGAGGACCGGATTATTGCTTGGAGGAGCTTGAAGGAGCATCTCGAGTGTCAGACTTTTTCCATGCTGATGACTGAGGAGCTAGAGGCTGTGATGAACCAGAAGAGCTAGTATCATGTCGTCGCCTCTTACTGAGATCCGAATCAGGTGGAGGAGGAGGAGGATCTTGATCGTCATGGCATCGCTTGCGCGACTTGTCCTTTTTAGTAAGGAATTCATCCCTTTGAGCTCGTGCCATAGATGCCTCTAGTGCTTCATAAAGAGCGATATGTTCAGGTAAGAGATAGTGAATTCTGTAGGTACCACTCTCGAACTTCCTTGGTTTTAATCGCTTTTCTTTCATATCTTCTTCGGGTAAGTCTCTAAAGCGATCTCGAAAAGGAGCTTGTAGAGCTATTTGGACAGCCTCTTTGACATTTTTATGGACAACTTCATTAATCTTGTGAGGCAGATCCCTAAGATCCAAATTGTAAACCCTAGATCCAAGATTACGAGTGGTGTTATCAAGATTCTTGTTAGTCTGCTCTAAGTCCGAGAGTTTCTTCTCAAGAGCTGCGACACGTTCAACTAACTCAGATTCGGTTGTACTTTGTTGTTGTGGAGGAGGTGAAAGGGGTGTTGTTGTTGTCATTGTTGTTGCTGTAAAGATTGGTGTTTGAGGTACACTGCTTGGAAATATGACCCTCCCCTTTGGAGTTGTAACAGTTTCCATCCGTTGTTTCCCTGTGTTGCTTCCACTGGCTCCAGGAGTGTACTTTCTCGTTGTTCCAGCAGCATAAGTAGTTTGTCTCCCATGAACAGGTTGCACAGTTACTTTTCCATCATAATGGTGGCTTTTTTGACGAGGGTTTGAAGAAGTCCTTACTGATTGTTGTAGTAGGATACCGGGATGTGACAACAACAGTTAAGAATGACATCATGTGATTGATCGGAGTCTGGAACACTGGAACAACTAGACGGAGTCTGGTTGGGAAAATTCAGATTGTTGATGTTGGTAAGTTATGGGAGCATATTCCAATTGTGGGATGGATGATTGTAGAGAATAAACGTTGTGGTGAACTGAGGATTGGTACTCATTTGATGGATAAGTGATTGAAAGAGGTGTTGATTGACTGGTTGTGAACTGTTGAATCTGATAAGGTGTTACAAACTATAAAGACGGATATAGTGAAACATGATGTTGAGTTGAGAGTTTCGGGAGAGTGAGTAGAAGAGAATGAAACGTTGACGGAGTATTGAGAGATGCAAATAAAAGCAAGAGGATCGGAGTTAACGTTCTATGCATCAAACGAACTTCATTTGCATATCTTCGTGTTGTATGCAGTAACATAAGCTGATCAACATTGGTAGTATGCAAGTCTTGACCAATTTAACATCAGTAAAAATTTGCTCCATTCCATCAGAAGAGTGTTTATAAACTTTGTGTAACTTGAAATTCTCCAATGGCATCTTGAAGAGTTCATACTTGATAACAGATGAACCTCAAGTATTTACTCCATGTAACACTCTCCTTTTCTTTTAAGAAACTTATCGAAATTCATCATACAGCTTGCATACTCTCCTTGTTTTAGTTAACGACGTTCCTTGCATTAGCAGTTTAATCTTCTCCAAAGAACTTTTGCAATAACGATGTTGACATACAAGAGCATAAATTTTCAGTTGGACGGCCTTGGAGAATGAGTTTTATTGCTTTTGATGTCCACAATCAACATGAATGGATTAGCGGGATTAGTTCAATATATTCCTTAAGCTCTTGACGCTCCCAACCACAGTAGTGAATCCAAACGAGTGGTCCTTTTTCAACAGAGCAAAATCATTTCTTCCATGAGGGAACTATCAACATATGACAGTTCCATTCGGCTCTTCCCAAGAATCAATACAATGTTTTCAAGCATTGTGGTTTTAGTGTGTCTCCTTACTGAAAGAAGTGACTTATCGGCAAGAGTCGTCATTGTGTATCAAAAAGATTCACAAATTGGGAAATATCGTCGATGGGTAGAAAGAAATTGGTTTGTTTATGTGATATGTTAGTCTTAAATGAAACTACGCGAATTTTACAATACTCGACAAAACCAGGAAAACGAGTGTTTGTTTCACGGGATTTTACAAGTCAAAGAAATAAACTGTATAATTTAGAAATTTGAGTTAATGTGTCTTAAATGGAATTGACTAGTTCGGTTTGACACAGAAATAGCCTAGATCTGTTGTCCCTTGTATCGGTTGACAAAGGGACAAACTAGTTTTTTGGACCACATGTTTTGGGGGGGGGGGGGGGGGGGGGGGGGGGGGGGGGGGGGGGGGGGGGGGTTGACAAAGAGTTAAACTAGATCGATTCAACTGGTTCGGCTATGCTTGTTCGGTTATCTAGTTCGGTTAACTAGTTCGGTTCCAACAGACAACAAACTAGTTCGTATTCCCAACAAAAACTTAGCTAGTTCGTTCTTGAAACAGACAACTCTTCGTTGTCAAAGAAATACTAGATCGCATATTCTTGATCGGTGTACTCGTTCGTTCCAACTACAACGAACCTCAAATTTTTCAAACATCAAAAAGACACATTTTTGAATGGTTTTTTAGTAAAAAAATTCTTGTACAACTAGTTTACTAACCCTAAAGAACAATAAAAATGAAAACTATAAGGTTTTAACGCCAAAAAATTTTGAGATCAAAAATTTTGTTCTTTATAAAAATTTTGAACACAAATCACAAGACAACCCCCCCCCAACCCCCACACACCCAGGCTCAAGCTACCACTTGAAGAAACCATTCCACACCATCACAGACCAAGACACCACAAAGCGCATTATGTTTATGGTAAGATTATATACATACCACATCCCTAATCCCTATTACCAACTAGCTACCACACACCAACACGGACATAACAAATGGCCCAAATCTATAGCCTTGTTTTGAGGCCTAAACAAAATTGTGCAGGAACGGATATCTAAGAAAAAGACGAAAAACGAAGCCAAAACGACAAAACCGGACTCGGAATGGAAAAGCAAGGAAAAGACAAAGTCAAAATCCAAGCCCAAGCCATCAAAAGTACAAACCCAAGTCAACCCCGAATCCAAAAGACAAGAAATTATAAAGTTTAGGACTAGACATGAAAAACCCTAAACTTAATAATTATAAAAGACATAAAGTAGCAAAAGAGAGAAGCCCAAACTGCCAAATGCCAAAGTTATATAACAAGGGGCAAAACCCCCACATTTGCCCCCCAATTCACTAATAGATAATAACCACCAAGGACGTGTGATTGAAAAGGTGTTATAAACCCTATTGTAGGGGGACTTGTTTTGCCAAGTCCCCAAAAGTTTTACAACACAAGGACCATGGATGCAATGAGGGTTATAACTTTGAGGGACTAGAATTGACAAAACCCCAAACTTCAACCATAACAGTTAAACCACTGTTTATCTTCCCCAAGATTACCCGCCATTTTCACTGTTCAACCCCCCCCCCCTCACGTTTTTCCCACATGGGCCAAGAAAAACCCAATTTCCGCAAAACCAAACCCAAAAACCTATTTACCTTTTCCCTCTCCCCAAAACACTCAACCCCCAACATTTTTCCCTGCAACTCCTAATACACAAAGAACAATCCCCTCTCCCTACCTCCACTAAAACCCCATCACATGATGCCTTGCCACTGTGGCAATCCTAAGTTGCTTAAATTAAATGAAGGGTTAAGATGATTTGTTTGGTCTCCAAGAATTTTCGAGGGCTAGGATGATGTTTGGTTTTGCTCTCACAACACAAACACAACAAACACAAGCTAAGAAGGACTTCCCAGCTTATAAAAGAAGGAGAAGACAGAGAAGTTAGAGAGTAGTTAGTGTGTTTTAAATTTCAGTTTCATTTGTAATTTTTCTATTTTGTACTGTTCATCGAATTAAGCTTTTTAGATTCTTCAAATTAGTTGTAATCTCTGTTTCTTCACTTGTACTCTTTGTTTTTAAAAGCAATAAACCAGTTCAGTTGTGTTTTGTTCTCAAATTCTAATATTTTAAGCTGTATTTTAACAATAAGCTTGTGATAAGCTCATTGTAGCTTATTACATTTTCTTAAGTTCAAAAGTTGTTCAACTCTTGCTAAAAGCTTTTATATATTGTCTTTGTTCATTAGTGCTCAATATCTTTCATTTGAATTCAGTTTTCATTCAATTTGGAAGCTACAAGGAGTAATAAGCTCTTAGAAGCTTATTGAGCTTATAGCTCAGGTTTAGAGGCAAGGTGCCACTTAGGTGTATGTTTTAAGCCCCACACACAACAGAGTGGCTTGTGACTGAGACTACAAAAAATTTAAGGTTTCATTTCTCAAATCTCATTTCAGCTTAATTTTAGCTTAAAACATTTGCTTATTACTAGTCATACCTGTTCAATTCTCTCAAACATATTTGTTTAGGCTTGTTATCTAGCTGTTTTAAGTTTTCATTAGTTAAAATTTGTGTAATCATAATTTTTCTTTTTAAACTGTCATATTAAGTGTATTAGGCTAACTGAAGAAGTAGCTTATTTTTCTAAATAAGCTGTTAGTTTAAGTGTTAAACTAGCTTTAATAGGTTAGTTTAAGTAGAAGTAGATATAAAGGTTTTAGAAGTTTAAGCTTTAAAATAGATTTTAAGTGCATTTTAGTTGAGACAGACAGAATAAAGGAGTGTTTGGATTTAGATGTATTTGACTTATAAAGTCAACATTATCCTGTCAAAAACTTTTGTTTAGTTGAGTTAGGTTATATCATCAAGTTTTAAAAAGAATTTAGAAGTTAGTTTGTAGAATTCAAAGTTTTGAGCTCTTAAAATTGATCCTAGCACCAGGGGAGTTTTGTTAGCTCAATTGAATTTAGTGTTAAGTGATTCAAAAGTATTCTAGAGTTAAAAGTTGGATAAAGCAGGTTTACATGCAATTATTTAGTGAGTTCATGAGACTTTAGATAAGGAATTTTCCCTGCATTAAAGGTTTTTGGTCATTTGCACCAGCAACAACATTTAAAACTGTGGTTGCTATTCAATTTTCTAACTGAACTTAAGCATTCATAATTAGATATTAGAATTTAGAATTTAGCACATTAATAATACTCCATTAGATTTGCATAAGTCATCATTTAGTTTTCATTATTCAGCTTTTAGTCCAGCTTATTTTTACTTACAAAAGTAGTATAGCAGTCCTATAGATTTCTAGCTTATTTTCTTATTGATTTCTCATTTCTAGTTGTAATAGTTAAAAGCCTTTTATCTAGGTTAGTTCTATATCATTAGCATAGCTTAAATTCAAAATTTCAGCTTCTAAGGTTTAGGAATAAGCTTTTTAGCTTATAAGAAAAAGCTTATATTCAGTTTAAGCCTGAACCTTGCACCTTTTAAGATCACTTTTCTTGTAATTCTTGTTAATACTTAGCTTATTTCTCTCTAGATATCTTTAGTACACATCATAAGCATCAAGTAGCATCTTTTGGTTTTAACTTTCATCAAGAAATAAGCTAGTAATAAGCCAAAGTCTAAAAAGTTAGGAAAAGCCTAAGTTTCTGTAAAACAGTTGGAAATGCTTATTTTCTAGCTTATTGAGTTTATAAAAGTCAAAAGTGTCTTTGTTAAAGTTGTTTAGTATAAGCTCCTTAACAACTTTCATGTTTTAAGTTTTTGCTTATTTTCACTTTTTAATAAGCCAAAAATAAGCCAAGTCGCGAGGTCTGTTTGGTACTTTTCCAATGGTCAAGGGTTACCCGTTTTAACTGTAGTGTAAATTTTAGCTAGTTAACCCGCCTACCCTTTACTTTTCTTATTTGTACTTTCTACCCTGTCTTTTGTTAAAAATAAAATAGGTTTAATATTTTTCAAATTAGTTTTTATTAAATTAGGGTTTGATTTTTAATTTGAAAAATTAGGTTTTAATTAGGGTATAAAAATTAGGGCTTTTTGTTCCATTAAATTTCTGCACCTTTCTAGTTTATAAAAACCATTTTTCCTTATTTTTCCAGTTTAAATTGTATTTTCTAGGAATTAAAATAGATTTTAGTTAATTTCTTTTTCTTAAATAATTCATAAAAAATAGAAAAATAGTTGAAAATTTTTAATTCTTTTTGTGAAAATTTTCTTTTTAAATCTAGTATTTTTGAAAAATAAAAGTAAAATTTTAGTGATAATTTTTAGAAAAAGTTTATTTTTGTTAATTCATTTTTCTTTAAAAATTCATAAAAAATTCAAAAATAGTTAAAAAAATTCCAATTCTTTTTCTTAAAATTTTCTTTTTAAATTTGTGATTTTTAGGCATTAAATTTGTTATTAGAAGTGCTTTAGATTTTAAATTTCAGTTTTAGCTTACGTTTTTGATTTTCATGTATTAAAATTTCGTGCTAATTAATTGTTTTTAGTTTGTGCTATTAAATTTCAACATTTGTACTTGTGATTATACCCCAAAGCATCTGAAGAACTGGATATCTGGGCCTATCATGCCTAGAAGTCTTGCCTGTGAGACATTGGTTGATCATAGACAATATTGCTCTCCAAGGCTGATACAGGTTATTCACCGCCATTCTTGACACAAAGTGAATAACCTCTGTATACCCCATCTCATTCATAAAGTCCATAATCGCATCACCCGACGGAGGTGATACAAACTGGTGAGCTTGATCAATAGATGTTATCTCTAATGCCTTCCTCAGAAGATTAGCATCTAACACGAATCAGGTTTCATCCAGCTAAAAACTGTAAGCTCCAGTCTTCGCCTCATATGTAAGCGTGTTCCAGAATTGTTGAATGTAGATAGCTGGAACCGAGGCTGAGGCAGTGAATGCCCTGAAGAAGTTTGTGTTTTGTAGAATATCCACAGAGATTTGAAAGATTGGATTCTTTTGCTTCTTTTGAAGATCCAAAACATAGTTGCTCTTTCCAATGGGTACCCATGCAACAATTGAAAGTATCTGATCATCAGATCTTGTGGGAGCAGGAGCGGGAACATTCTCATCAGCCTTTTTGTCTGCATAAGGATATCAACAAAGACAAGCAGACATGACATATATCTTGATGTTAGATGAGAACATTGACATGCTTCGATTGATTATGGTGAGATTAAGACGACGTTGGTCAAGGATATTCGATGAACACAAACAAGTTAACAAGTCCCGGATGGGTGTTAACGAGGTAATTGTGCCTTTGGATTGGGCCTTGAGAGGGTATTAGGACTAATGGGCCAAAACTTTGAGATTCTGGCCCAAACCGCTACCCACTTGGCACCAAACCGCTGTGAGGAGAGTTAATCAAACCGCTATTACCAAACAACTACGAATATAATATTCATTTTAATCAAACCGCTATGACCAAACGACTACGAATATTATATTTATTTTAATCAAACCGCTATGACCAAACAACTACGAATATTATATTCATTTTAAACCAAGCCGCTATGACCAAACAGCTACGAATATTATATTCATTTTAATCAAACCGCTACCAGTTAAGAAAAATTCAAAATAGCAGTTTGGATTATTTTAATAATAAAAATAATCTTCATCAAACCGCTACCTCGTAGCGGTTTCCTGCACAACTTAAAATATTTTAATTATGTCAAATCGCTATCAGGCAAAACCTATCAAACCGCTATCAAGCAAAACATCTCAAACCGCTATCAAGCAAAAACAGACCAAACCACCATCAAGCAACTCTAAGCAAATTGCTATCTGGCATTTCCTAAGCAATCCGCCATCAAGAACGAATATCAACAGGCAAACTGCTACCAAGAATATTGCAAACCGCCATCACGAAACATAATCTTTCATTTAATTTTCTTACTGATCTTGTCTATTCCAAACACAATCCAAGGTATCCTAGAACTATTTATGCATCTAAACAATCAACCACGACAAACCTATCTATCCGAATTCATACCATTCGAGCCAAACTTAATCATTTAAGCCATGACATTCTCTTAAAGCCTCAAAGGTTCATGCACACATGTTTTACTACTCTAATAAACCATTATACTATCACATAAAGTAATGCAAAACAGGTCACAACAACATCAAACCACTGTTTGACTTTTGAAAGTCAAACCTTATGCGAAAATCATCTACTCATGCAATGTATTGAAAGAGGATCTCAAGAAAACATCAAACTGTCATTATCTTATCCTAATGAGTAAATCCCAGCAATAAAACACAATTCCAGACACTCTATGGCATTACGATTGAAAAACAAACTTAAACTAGATCATGGCATCAAATTGTGATAGATATATCCTAATCTAGCACTGATCGAGTGTTCTCTACACCTATGCGCACCCATACCAATCACCAATTAACTCATATCCATAACATTTAAAGATTCGAATATAGACTTGATCGAACCTAGTGATTGAAGCTATTTTAAATGTGTTTTAGATCGTTTAATTTCAACTAAGGCATCATCTAACAGTAACGAACAAAGTTTTTGAGTTACCTTAGCAAGAAATCCAACGAAAATCATGAATCAAGGATGGCGACTAGGTGGCGGTTTGCGTGTAGGTATGTGTGCGGTTTTATGTTTGACTGAAAATGTGCAGGTTTGACCGATTAACCAAATCGCCACCTATTTAAACTATAGGTTTGGAAATTGATAGTGTTAGTCCCCTAGGATTCTACCATATTTAACTTTCGGTTTAAAGGTTTTCTAGAGCTAAGTGAGTTTGAAGGATAGCATATTCAGTCCTTATAGTTTAAACTAGCTAGGAGACAATTATCATATTGCACATAAGTCCATAATCTTTTTTACTAATGACAATTTTGTCCCTTTGAGTTAAAAAATAATTAACTCCCCCTCAAATTATAACCCCGTATTACTACAAAACCTTTTCCATTAATTGTAAGATGTGATCTAGAAACCCATTTGATGGAATAAACTTGAAATCACTCCCCCCTCAAACAAGGACCCGTTTTCTATTTAAAGAGCTGTAGTCGTTGTTTGAGTTGAAAGGTTTATTATGAAAAACCTGGATTGGTGAATTTCCAACAACACTTTACCACCATGATGAACACAAATAATTTTTTAAAGAATCAATTAAGAAGAAAACTATTTGGTTATAAAAGGAAGACTTCTCTTCCGAAAAAGGAAAAACGCACTGAAACATACATTAATCCTTGGATGCACGGATATTAATAATCCGTGCCCGGGAAAAGTTAATTACCCAATGTTAGGAACAAATGTCTTTTTAGCGACATGCATTCCTCAAATTGAAAAGCGGGTTGCAGTCAGAAATAACTGCAAGCCATTTAGGCATGTTTTAAAACAGTTTGAACTTCCACTCGAACTTCATTTAAAGACCCGTGTCATTATTAAATGACATTTCTAGGTCCGTAAATGTTATCGATTTACAGAAGACACGTCGTGAAAAATATTTTTGGTATTTACTATTTTTTGTTTTTTTATGGTTTTTATAGGTTTTATATTTTTGTATTTTGTTTTTGTCATTGATTATATACAAATATACATAGGATATAAGAAGACCATCTTTTACTCCTCTTCTCCTTTTAGAAGACGTTTAAGGGTTTCCGGAGTCATACTCTTCATACCAAGACGCAGGAGTAGAAATTCGAACCGCTCTCTTGGTAATGCCTTGGTGAATATATCCGCAAGCTGATAATCCGTCGTCACGAAGTACAATTCAACCACGCCTTTCTCAACCCACTCTCGAATGAAATGGTATCGTATGTCAATGTGCTTGGACCAGGAGTGCTGGACATTATTACAGCAAAGAGCAATGGCACTACGGTTATCACAATACATAGGAATCTTATTGAAGGCAAAATCGTAGTTTGTAAGCTGTGACCTCATCCAAAGTATCTGAG
>BQNB010183661.1:0-12383 GCA_026074375.1 Tanacetum coccineum
CCATTAACAAGGAAATAAGCTCGACCATTTCGAAGACAACCAAAGATCCATGTACGCCATTTAATTCCAAAACCGAGCTTATCCATGACCAATTCCAAAAATTTCCACATGAAGGAGTCAAACGCTTTCTCAAAATCTACTTTGAAAACCATGAGAGCTTTCTTACGTTTACGATACCATGCCATAACTTCGTTCAAAATAAGAGGACCATCGAGAATATTCCTACCATTGATGAAGGCTGATACAGCTTCCAATCACCTTGCTAAGCCTATTAGCTAGGAGTTTGCCAATAATTTTGTATTGGCATCCATATCAGTGAGATTTGGCCACCGATCTACCGCTTACTACCAATGACAATGTTTAATTTTCTATGTATCCTAACACAATGTGTGTTTAGATATCTATCTCTCTTGTTGAATTATTATATGATCTTTGAAAACAGAAAACTGTCTTGTACTGTGTTACGATCAGTCTTAGTTTGTTTTCTTATCTTATATTTATCACTCTATTGTAAATTGTCTTAGTTTTATTAAGAACCCTATCTCAATTTTTATTATTGAAACAAAAGAAGACTATCACCTACGAAGAAAAATGCTTCATGCAACACAAGAATACATATCATGAAATTAAGTTACACAGCTCTAACTAACCTTATTAACTTCAACTAACCTTTATTAACTTCAACAACATCTTATGATCCTTGCAGGGTGACAGTATGAACCCACACAAGCCCGCAACATTCTGTAGAAACTAATTTATACAAGTCCTGGGAAATCTCCACACAATGCACCCTAAGAACATTAAGGTTCCCATTACATACAGCACTAACAATTCTGACTTCTTTCTTAACAGCATCATCTTCACTTTGCCCCTTTTCAATGCATATTACATCTTGAGAACCGACATCGACACCGGTGGTTAATCTTGAGAAAGGTTAGCAAGTTACACATTATGTTAGTGTCGTTGTAAGTGTTTATGTGCTCATTGGTGTGCTTTGACTGTGTTTTGCAGTGCAAAAGGTAGTGGTCACAGAAAATTATGCTTTTTGGCATTGATTTCAAGGAATGGTTAACCAATGGTTTGGAGAAGAAAACTGAGTTTTATCACTTTTGTTAAAGGTAGTTGCGTGTGAAGTTACATTTTGATGAATCTAAAGTATAGATGTGGTTTATTTGGTGTAATCAATTTTTTATTTCAGATGGATTTATGCATCTAAGTTTTAGAAAAAAAATATTATGCTTATTGATTAAAATGTTCAAGTTGTCGAGTTTCACTGCCTTTTATTATCATTTTAGGCTTACTGGATGAATAAGGAATTAGTTTATTTTGTTACCAAAACCAACTTTTAAGCTAATCAGATCCCCTTGAACTACAATGAACCATATTTTCGTTTCTTATATGAATAGTTACTTAGCTGCATCAGTTCATTGTAGACATGCACATATAATGCTTAATAGTTTTTATTGATATAATTTCTTTTGTAAACACCCGGTCGACTGCAGGAAACCACATTTTCTTCCTAGAATCATTATGACCCATTAAAAACTCAAGTTATACTTTCCAGAATCATTATGACCCATTAAAAAACTCATGTTAGTTATTGTACTGGCGATACGGGACTTGTGAAGTACAAACATTTTGTTCTCGATCGACCTGGTATGACTCAAATGATGTAATGATGACTGTTTCAAATATGAAAATAACTTCAACTTTACGGATGCGGTACATACCATTTGGCCAGGTCCACTGTTCTTATGGATTTTATAATCTTAACTCGGTATGTTAACTGGCTCTCCCTTTTTTAGTGTCTCGAGGCATGAGAGCAGTTCAATGACAAGGAAGATGGTCTTCAAGGTAGTTGTGTTTAACTCATTGTTTGAATTTGTTTATCAACATGTTTTATATAGGATGATTTAAAATAGGGTATATGAACAACTTAAATAACGCGAGTCAGAGGTGCTTATTAGTGATATAGTTTATCCTATATATTTTGTTCCGGTGACTAACTACGCGATGTTTACTCTAATTCCTTATGTTTTAGTACAATTTTTAAGCTTTAGTTAATGATTTCACTTATTGGGCTACAAGCTCAAGGGTAGAAAGAAACAATATCTCGATTACAACAAGTTGTATTTCATCAACTACTAAGCCTTAAACTCCTTTAGCTACAAAGATTTATCGTTGCTATTTAACAAAACCCAACAAAATGCTAAAGTTTATGTATTGTTTGATGTTAATGAGCCAAAAGTTGGGAGTATTAATGTTGCATAGTTGGTGACCAGATTCTTATAATTTTAGTTCTATGACCTGTCTAATGCCGATAATCCCACATCTCGGCTATAAACCCTCCTAAAAAAAGCAATCCATAAACTTAGGACAAATGTTAATTATTCCTAATACCCTGGTAACCCTTAATTCAATAGGTAAGCCTACTATAAGGTCTAACAGGATCTACACTAGCCTCAACACTACCAAAACTCAAGGATCAAACAACAGGCATTAAACAATTATCCACACAAACCAATGATCAATGATCAGACAATGAGATCAAAATTAACTAAATGAAAGTATAATTAAAAAATTAAATGCCGAAGAGCATATAATAAAATATAATTGATAACATAACTTCAACAAATTAAATCGAGATATGATGAATCAAAATAATTAAATTAAATTTGATTGATCATTTTTAAGTTGAAGTATAATTACAAATCGTGCTACATTAGTGCTCTCGATCTTCTAGTCGAATCCCGTTGCAAAACAACCGCCGGGTTGCCCCTTTTTTCCCTCGACGAACAATAGCAGAATGGTTATAAAAAACCTTTCTCTTTGTTTTCCGTCGGTCGTAACCACGAAACACAAGAATGAGAATGAATCCATAATATTAAATACGTTGATCTATTTTATATATTAAATTGATCACAAGGATTTCTTCTACAATTCTGGCCCACAAGCGTTCTTCTCAATTTAATTCCAGTCCTTGAAACTTAATAGGAATCTAGCACTTTTAGTACCTGGTGTAGTCACTAACTACGGCGTAGTTATTTAGTTCAATTTCGCCAAAGTTTTTCCCAATCGAAGGATGTCTTTCCTTCTTTTGGACATATAACAACATGCGTAGTCAAAATTATCAAACTACCGTCGTAGTTATGTGAACGTCACAAAATCCTCACCTTAACACAAAATAGCTACGGCATATTTCCTACGGCCAACTCACGACGTATTTCTTCCTTAATCATGTCATTCCTTTCCAACAATGATCAACTACGGCGTAGCTAAAGGTATGAGCTACATCGTAGTTTCTAAATGCGGTTTTTCTTATTGTTTGTCCTTTTTGCCAATTTCTCCATCTTTTCCGTTTCCTGTATTATAAACGAATTAAGCACCACATTCATATAAAATAAAATATACCATGTCAATAAACAAGGGAATTTGATATAAAAAAGGGGTAAATCCAACTATTCGTGATTAGTCATCAAATATCCCCACATTCAACTTCTAATCGAAATTATTTAAGTCTACAAGTTGGGGGGGGGGGGGACCCTTAAGTATAACTTTTTAAATAATTCTCAAAAAGATATCTCCTGAATAGAAACCGGAAAATATGAATTTAAAAATTACTTAAGGTATAAATTTTAAACGAAAGGAAAAATGAATTACATTCATACTCTCACTAATCTATGTGTTTCATTTTTGGTGATCACTCACATGCTCAGTTATGGCGAGTATTCTATCATAAGCTAGACGCAACTATTCAAAAAGGCAAGTGGGTTGACACAACACAATGGCAAACAGGGTGAGTCATTCAATCTTTACTGATACCAATACTCCAGAAAAAACGACAAACCCACAAATGCTCGTCCAAATCCATGAACAAAACACATGTGATTGCTCAAATCCTTAACTCGAGTAAGCTAAACATTAGGATTAAGAATGATTAAGGGTTGGAATAGAAATGGGAAAACATTTATAATTGGTGTAAATTGAAAAATTAACAAACAAACAGTTTCCTAAGTCCATGATCAAGGCATCACTAGTTGCGTTCAATCCCAAAAGCAAAAACCAAGAGTCAAGAGTCAATGGTTCTTCAAAATACACGAGTAAATGCGTATAATGTGTTAAGAAATGCCTCATAATCTCTATAACTAGGCAAGAAAGATGCATTAACTCGGCCTTCATCATCAATGAACAAAAAATCATGTGCTATTTTTTAGGTGAAATTAGCACAAAATCAAACCAAATACACTCTAAGAATCTCTCATTTCTACCTCCCTTCCACCCACTTGAGATGTACAATGCCCACATTGTACAAATATAAACGTAAATAGAAAGGTAAGATAGAAATGCACATGTTTATAAATAATACCCGTTTACAAACTTCACGAATATGTTAAGACATTGCCACCAGCTGCACAAGGCGGGAATACTACCACTATACTAAATGACATATAAGCTGATTTTATATTTATTATCAGCAATGAACAAACTAATAACCACTTGGTTGCATGTTGTTTATTCTATTTTTTTGTTTTTTAATGCAAGATAAAGATACAATGAAAAGTAAATTATGACACAGACACATATATACACGAGCATCCCTCCACTTGAGATCAACTATCATCGAAACCTGACTTTCTTCGAATACCCTCTATTTTAACTTGTGACTTTCACAAGTGAAACCTGACTTTCTTGGAATACCCTCCAATTGACAGATGTTAATTAGTCCTAATACCCTGGTAACCTTAATTCAACACGTAAGCCTACTATAAGGTCTAACAGGATATACACTAGCCTCAACACTACCAAAACTCAAGGATCAAACAATAGGCTTTAAACAATTATCCACACAAACCAAATCTTTGTAGTTGCGTCTGAAGATGGGTAAAAAAATCTGCTGTTTGAGATGCATACTAGTGATCATGTAATCTTTAATTTTTATAAATTTTGGGTATTAACAATTTTATATACAATAGTTTGATATTAACGTTAAAGGTGTGATTATCCTCGTATTTGTGAGTAAGGAACGAAGGGTTGCGTGAATAGAGATTTTAACGTGGATTCATAGTGTGTGTGGAGTAGAGTGTAAGGTGTGATGTAATTCTATGGAGATATAAGGTAATGAAAGATAGGGGAGAGGCGTGTAGATACAGGGATACTGGTCATCATTCACCAGCTACAGGGAGGAGAGAGGGAAGTGTTGTATGCACGTAGCACTTAATCCGAGCTCCACAATTGCAGGCAACTAGTATCATAATCATGCTCTTACATGTGGCAATCAGTGGGATCTTAAGGGAATTTTTCACAGTTACCATATCTTCATAGTACGATCTGTCTCACCACATCTCGTATCAAGTCGCTCTCATGACACTACACTCTCTCTGCAATTGTCAAGTCAAGTCACAAAACTTATAACTATCGCGAGAGCATCCACGATTACTTCTCTATCTGATCTCTAAATTATAGCTGGCAAACATTGTCTATGATAAAACTCTAACCTATAGAAGCGGATAAATCATTAATTTAGATCTACAACTCCAATCCCTCCAAAACAAAAACACTGATAGAGTCGCATCCGACACAAATTGCCAAGCCCATACAGTAGAGCGTGCACTCTCTACTCTCTCATCTCTCTCTCTCTCCTAACTGTCAATCATACTGTGAGCATCGCGTTTCGAGGTCGTCGCGCGCGAGCTTTCATCCTATCTCAGTTTCTATGATCTCCTTATAGATGCAATTAATAAATATTTGAATGCTTTCATTTTTAGTCATTATATAAAGGGCTAATTTGAAATTAATAATTAGTATTAGAGCGCTCGAAAGCTTGATATTATTGTGCGCGCGAAGAGCAGAGATCAAACTCACGGAATTTTCTTTCTGTTAGTTTTGATGAATTAATGTGTGTTCTCTACCCGTCTATACTATCTCTCTCTCTCGAAACCTACAAAGGATCATATACAACAGGGGATATATATATATATCGCTATATATGTGATGGGTACATCTCTCATGGGGGGGGGGTAGGGGATTTTGGCTGCGTTTGTGTTTAGAGGTTCAGGTTTGATATACTCTATATTCTGGTGCAGTGCTTGTGATATATGGTAGTGGAGCACACACACACACACACTACAACTACTAGACTATTGGCGGAATACACACACACAACACCACTCTATGATTATCAAAACTCATTTTTCCTATTTTAGATTGCCACAAATACATGATATTAGTTGATGTATCCGAATCCATTAACATCTTCGTCTAGCTGATGGTTTTTTTATTTGAGTGGGTATTGGGGCGTGTAGTTGACTAGATGCCACAAATACATTGATATTAGTTTGAACGTAGTTATGTGATACTCTGATTAATAAAAATATGCTATTTAAAGAGGCTGTTGAAGATAATGTTATATCATAAGCAAGATAATAAGTTTGTTACTTACTTTTCTAATGTTACATGTTAATCACTCGAATTTGGGTTCTTTTGGTATAATCAAGTACGTGTATGTTTTTAAGTGAATTAAGACTCATTTTTGCGGATCAAGATCTTGATTCTTGAACTGAAAAAAGATTACTATTTAAAAAGTCCGCTACATATTCACATTTTGTTGGTCTTTTTTTATATGAACCACAACGCTAAATAACTGTCATATGTGAAGGTGAAGGTTTTTTTAGCTACGTTCTGTGAGACTGAGCCATTGGCAAAATTAATATGTATATTATAGAGTTTTAGTATATAATCAACTTAGTCCTTGTACATCATTTGTTATGTTATTCTATCTACAGGAATTACAAAGCGACTCAAGGAAAATGCTTTCCATTCTTCCCAAAGTCCAGCAAATTGGATTCATAAAAATGAAATGCTATTAGAAAATAGTATGAAAAAGACAAATGTTTATGTGGTAAGTGATTCGAATCTTACTAACTTCTTAAAAGGGTAAGAAATTTATATTTACGCATAGAAATTTAATTACCAATGGTTATATATATGTTACAAGATAAAAAACGACACTCAACAATATTGAAGTTTTACACATAGCAAATAAGAGAAGATGAAAAGAAGCAATTGCGGGGTTGTTGGCCTTGGCTAGAATAAATGCCGCAAATAATAACACCAATAAGATTAATTTAAATAAAAAAATTATTGAAGCAAAAGATTCAAGATGCAAAGATTTGGTTATAAAACATGTGTGAACTCATGATCTGATTGACTCAAACACAGTAGACGTGAAAAAGGTAGAAGCTTTATCGTATTATTATTTTACATATAGTAAAATATTGTGTATTTACAAGTTATTTTTTGCATGATTCTAAAGATATAACTAATGGTAACAAGTCACGAAAGGGATGCTGTTCACATACGTACATATTCATGATTTCAATAAGAAGATTGTGGATTTGGAGGTATAAACCACTACAGAATAATGATTTGCACACATGTTAGCCCCCAACACAACATAAAAGTTTCATGTCTTTTTTCTAAGATTTTATTTTTAGATTTTGATTATGTGGTTTTAGATTTTGATGGTTTTTTTGAATGAATCATTTTGGCAGGCAAAACTGTCGTGGTGAAAGTGGAGGAGGAATAAGAATGTTATGATTTTCTGAATTGAAATAAGTAAATATCTCTATCATCTAAATCAATTTTGATTATTGTTAGAAAAAATTTCAAAAAGTTATTGCAACTGTATGATTTTGTTGAAATCAATAATTGATTTAAATGTGTGATGTTGTTTGATAGTTCGAACAAGAGTGGAAAGGGAACGAGGCCTGGGAAACGTGGGAACATCGTTTAGGCTTCACGACTCCAAGAGAGGCTATTGAAGGTATACTTTATTTACTTATATCTGTATGTGTTTGTGAAAGTAGTTGTTTTGTTATGGTGTAATTTATGATTATGTTTAAGCTTATCAAGTTAAGCTTATAAGCTTTAAAAAGGTATTAGGCTCAACTTGATAACCTTATAACGGTTATCAAGTGTGCTTTTGAGGTTTCCCAAAATCAAATATGCCCATAGACAATAAATTTCGGGTAACACAAACAATTCTGGTCAATTTAAGCAATTCCAAACACCATTTTAGTCAAGCATTCCTAAAACATTTGTATTTAAATAGCGAGTGACGTATTGAGTTACAGTACGATTAAAAAACTAAATCCATAATCACTTTATTAGAACGTCAAGTTAAAGTAGTACTTTATGTGCATTCTAATACTAAATGTGTTTACCTGAAAATTGGCGAAGCTTCATACGAACCTTATGGACGTTGTTGCAATTGCTGATTCAAAATTTCTGAGGGACAAACTTTCATTAACATCGGATTTTGATGTGGCACAATAGAGGGTTTGTCAGGTTAATTTATGCATTCAAAATTTGAAATGGGCCAGCTTTAATGTGTTAACAAAAAATTTCTATCTACAAGCTATAAATGGGTCAATTTGGTTATACTGTATTTTATCTGGTAACAGGATAAAAAAGAAAACTTTTTTTTCTTCGTAAAATACCAACTACTTTATCATTTTTTTTCTCCTTTAGTCATTGCACACCAATATGGGTGTTGACTTTTGAGAAGTCAAACTTATTTAAAGAACCACGAAAATGCTACATGCGATGAGTTAATCCAAGATTGTTAAGTATGTGTGCTACAACACTAAGCTTATTATCCAACAACTTTAATGTGGCACTTTAGTTAGTACAAAACAACCTTGATGTAGCAATAAAGTCATTATTAGACAACAGGTTGCTCAGATTAAGGGAGTATGGTTCATTAAGTTCAAAGTTGAAGCATATTCAGTTGTGAACCATTATATACTGAATGTTGTGTTCGCTTTACATTTCACATATCATTAGCAACTATTGTGTCATAAAAGTTCTTAATATTACGACTTTTTAGACTGTTGTCATGACAGACCAGAAAGCAGCTAAAAACAATGAGCTAACAAAAAGGCAGCACAGGTGGAATTCAAAAGGTGTTAAGGTATCCGAGCAACAGTCCGTTAATCTCTCTCCAAAAACATATAATGAGTTGAGTTCGTGTGTGTTCATGCGAAGCCGAAATAGAGCATCGTTCCCCAAAGATCAGCAGCCTTGCAGAGGTAAATTTAACTGATATTTAGACCCCATTTAATTATTCCACTGTTTGAATACGTTTGACTTCGTTATATTACCATGATAATTATTGTCGGAATCACTTGCCTTTAACGTACTCTAGCGTATATTTAGAAAGTATACAATTATAGTGTCTGTGATGTCTATCGCACAATGATTCTGTCCCATATTGACTTTGCCAGTGTTTGGTGTTATTGCTTAGTGCATTATGATGCAGTAAAATAACAATGTGATGTAGTAGATTTTTGCATTGTGATGCATTAGATTTATACATTATGATGCAGTAGTTTACACATTGTGATGCAGTAGATTTTATACATTGTGATGCAGTAAATTTATAACATTGTAAAATTTACAATGTGATGCTGTAAAATTTACATTGTCATGCAGTAAAATATACAATTTAAGGCAGTAAAATTTACAATTGATGCTAGTAAAATATACAATTTAATGCAGTAAAATTTACACTGTGGTGCATTAAAATATACTATTTGATGCAGTAAAATTTATATCGTGATGCAGTAAAATATACAATTTAATGCATTAAAATTTATAATGTGATGCAGTAAAATATACAATTTAATGCAGTAAATTTTGCAATGTGATGTTAGTAAAGGATTAGAATCCTCTAAAGTTGAGTCAAACATGATACATCATGTTCACCAATCACAAATTAGTTAATTGTATAAAACTTTTTCTTTTAATAAAAATCATGGGCCTACTTATTTATTTTCACTCACAATAAACTTAACATGATCAATCATGTTTGACCATAACTTTAGAGGATCCTTTTCCTCTCTATTTATAGGGAAGATACTCAAAACCTAGTCAATGGATTTAATGAGAAATTAATGGCCAATTAACCTCTTCCATAGTTATCCTTCATAATTTAAGAATTAGTGGTTACATGACCAAATTAAATGTGGTCATTTAATGCAATCAAATCTGCCACTTCAATGTTTATAACCACTCATTTAATCTAACCAATAAAAGAGTTAGAAAAAAATCAGTGACTTGATGATTGTACACTCCATACCTCCAAACCTATTTTCAAGTATAATCCGATTCCACAATTACACTAAATTTCTAACATAAGACTAAAAGGTAGTTGTTAACAACAAACTTTTACATAAAATTTGTTAACATTAAGACATACCTAGAGACATGCCTGTTATTTTTCGCTAACATCACTAATGAAAACAGTAAATTGTATTTGTGTTTGAAATATTATATGAAGTGGTTAGTTATTTTAAAGGATTTTGAATGATTTTGCTTAAACAATTATGTATTGTCTTAACATAAATTTTGAAATATAATTGTTAACAACAACCTAAAAGTTTGTTGTTAGCAAAAACCAAGATAATCAATTGTAATGAAAAGAGTAAATTGTATTGTGTTTGAGATATTATAGAAAGTGGTTAGTTATTTTAGAGGATTTTAATTGTTTTGTTTAGACATTATGTATTGTCTTAACAAAAATTTCAAACTATAGTTGTTAACGACAAATCTAAAGGTGGTTGTTAACTCTTTCTTCATTTACTAATATTTGTAACAAACTTTTGTCAAATAATCAATTGTCATTTGCCCATAGGAATGATAACATGCACAATAGTAAAACAAATAATGGCCACTCGTTGACCAAATATCCCAAACAAATAATCATTCGTTATGCAAAAACAAACAAAATGATGAAATAATACATTTGGATTTTGGACTAGGTCTAGGATGAATTATTATTACGAATATATTTAGTACCGAATTTGTATTTTGTTTGTAAAACTAAAAATCGTGTCATTCAAATTTGGATTGTGTAACGCGGGGTCCACAGGAAGCTACGTAGACCCTCACCCATCTTCATGTGTTGGGGTCCTGCTAAGTGCATAGCAATATACAGCTTTCATATTTTTAAAATTAAACCAGCAAAATGGGTTTATTACCCATTGATCCTTTAACCATTTGGGGTCTTAAATATGACGGTAAATGAACCGAACATTAAGTGAATATTTCTTGAACCATGCGTTAAAAATGTTCTTTTTGTAAGTTAGGGATAAATTCTGTGTTTATTGATATAACCGAACAATATATATATATAAAGTGTAAACCCTAACAAATACTACTCGGGCCTTAGCCCATACAAAATACACTCGGGTTATAATAAATATACGACTAACACTTTTATGTGTTTTTATTTATTAAATGAACACAAATGAATAAAAGTAAAGTTCCTTCATTTATGTTCATAAACGTCCGATTATAGTTCCTTGATGTTTGCTTATGTTTATTTATATCTTAATGAACGAACATGAACAAGAAAAAATTATCCGTTTAATTTTTTGTCTCCATTCGTTTGTTCGGTTAAAATTAAAAGGAGCAAACATGAACAAAGTGTTGTTCATATTCGTCCGGTTCATTTAAAACTCAATCTTTTAACGCAACGTTTTAAATTGTTTTGAAGCCACTAACATTTGACGTTTACAAATACAAAGTTAGTATGGCAAAGAGATGTTCAAAAAAAGTATGGCAAAGAGCGTGTTCCGTTTAAAATTTTGGTCAAACGTTGCTTTAATAAATGTTACTTAGAACAAGGGGTGTGGTGAGCAAAGAGCTCGCCGAATCCTATGTGGCAATCTACTCGGCGCCGCCGAGTCCTCGCCACCACACTCGCGGGCCACACGACGAAGAAAAGATAAAAAAAGGATACTTTTTTTAGAACGATGATATCAACAAAACAACCTCACCGGCCTTACTCGTCGGGTCTTCGCCGAACCACACTCGCGGGCCACACGACGAAGAAAAGGTAAACAAATGATACTTTTTTTTAGAACGATGATATCAACAAAACAACCTCTCTAGCAAGGAGCTAGAAGAGAAATTACAAAGGCTTCATAAGCCAAGAGTTCTAACAATTAACTTTACGACCTCTACTTTTCAGCCAAGAAAAAGAAAAAAACGTATTGAATCAAAATGATCTTTTTCCTCATTGAATTAGAAGAAAAAGTAACGCTATTACGATACTGTCATAAACACCAAACCAAAGCCACCGTTATGACATACACTTGATCTTTCTCACTTTTAGAAGCTCTCGAATCTTTGAACCGGTGAGACCAATCGAACCAAGAAGAAAAAGATGACATATCAATGTCGGCCCACACACGAACCAAACGCCAAACACCATTGCAATTACACCCTTTTAAATCAAGGCCCGCTTCCCCTCCATGAATATCTTTAATCACCCGAGCCCATAATGAATCTGGATTATTGACGAATCTCCATCTCTATTT
>BQNB010183663.1:2012-12383 GCA_026074375.1 Tanacetum coccineum
AAAATAATATAAAACTATTATTTTATGAAACGAGCAATAAATCTGAATAAAATATTACCTTCAGAAAATACGAGTTCTCACAGTAGGCTAAGTTAAAATAGAACTCCTCTCTTTGGAATCACATTAAAAGCTATTACGGATAATTAGTTATGGCTAAAACGGCAAGTGTCAAATTAACGTTTCAAAAGTCCAAACGGCAAGTGTCAAAGAATACCTTACATTAGGGGCTCATGAGTTAAGGTTTCAGTGTCATGTACTTAGTGCAATAATACTTGATTTTCCCCCCCCCATGAAATTGTTAAATACTTGTGTTCCTGTTCCTATGATATTTATTTAAACCTATGTTATTCACTCAACTTTTGTTGACGTTTTCTCATGTTTAATCTCAGGTAATAATGCTTAACTTTGAAGGTTGGAAGCTCGATGGATATCAAACGGATGAGCATTCTTGTGTTGTTTTAAAAATGGTGCTTGTTGTTCAAGTCATGTGACTTAAAAACTTTGTCGTTGTCAGTCGTGTTTAGACTTATGTCATGTATGGTACTTTAAATTGTGGGCCCGCGTATAACTCTGATATTTTGTCAAGCACCGTAATGTATGACTTTTCATGTTTTGTTGTGACTTGTAATCCTAGAGTCTTGTATGATGACGTGGTACCCCCTTGACCCATGACCCGAATATATTCCGCATTTTTGGGGTCTCACACTGCGTCTCCTGAACTGGCCTCTACTTTATTCCCCCTCTTTCCCTCTGCGATTCACACACATGTGATAAACAATACTTTATTCACACACAACACATTCATCGATAAAAAGTAAAAATCTGAAAACATGATTAAATATTTACTAACATGTATACCAGAAGAATCTTTGTTAAAAGAACAAGGAGCTCTGTCCACGGTTCTCATTGCTGATTTTGAAAAATCATCATCTTTTAAAGAAACCGAGTTCCTGTTATGAGCTAAAGCCGTCTACTAACACAAGTTTCAGGAGAGGAAACTGCAACAGTTGAGTATGGGCATATATAGGGACGACAAGAGCATACGGGCGGTTCAGACGTTTGGCATGCAGGTACAGTTTGGTATTGAGAATCATAAGCAGAACCGTAACCATAACTTTGGTAATCCCAATTGCCATATTGGAAAAGTCGTCGTAATAGGTTTTGACTTTGTTCATCAATAACTTTATATTGGTTGAGTAAAACGTAAGGGTTAATAGACAAATATGTTACTAAAGTTTGTGAAAATGTTCGCCTAAGTTACTAAAGTTTAAAACGTCAATACTAAAGTTTTGGTTACCGGTTACATAGGTTTCCCCGTATGTAAATTGGAAAATTGGTGCTACAAAGCAATTGAATATGTAATATATATTTGTCTTCTTTATGCCTTTTATAACTCAAAAACCAAAAAGATATACTACTATTTCTATCATTTGGCTGCAAGAACATCACTATCCTCACCTTTACTTTCTCTCCTAGCAGGGAGAGGTGGCACCGGCAACTGAAATGGCACGTCTACGACCGTCTCTTGGTGGAAACCCGTAACTCGAGTTGGAGGCAGAAATGCTTTACGGGTTTATGCAGCAGCAGTAGGAGACGGGGAAGGGAAGCAGAAAGCACCACCAAGAGTTGATACTAGAATCCATTGGAAGAATGAAGATGAAGGATGGGTTGGTGGCAGCAGCAACACAACTCGGTAGGTAGATGAAGAAAAGCAAAGGAATAACTTGCTTGGTGAAAAATTCACCAAATTACTAAACAATTGCACAAGGCTACAAGGTTTCCTTATATCTCATTATCGTGGTCTTATAGATAGATGTTTTAGGGTACTTGATTGTGAATTGAAAATTTCATGAAAATATGTTTTGGGTTACAAGCGGATTGGTGGCCGCCGGTTGCGGATTTGCAGTCTGCCATTGCAAGTTGAAGTTCGAAACAGAGGAGTTTATTTACTGTAACGCGCGGGGTATTTCTATATTAAGTTATAAAAATCAATAAATGAGAAGGCTCCTATATTGTATATTAGGCATAAATGGGTCAGTATTTCTATCGTTGAGAGGTTTTATGCATAAAAAATAGACTTTACGGGACTATTGAATCAATTATGTGATTATCATTTGCATAAGTACATCTGAACACTGTCCGTGAAACCCGTATGGTATTTATTGCATCACTATGACCTCATGATTTCTGGTAATTAAATAATATATAGATTTAGTGACCAAGTATTTGTAAATGTTCGGGCTGCAAGGGAGAGTCAGGCCCTCAAAGAGGCAAAAGACTAATAGTTCAGATATCTGTAATCATTTTAGCAAAAATTACATTCAAACACCCCATTAGTCAATATAGCATGTGCTGGGAAAATATAAATTCATTTGATAACTAAACAAAAAATTTCCAGTTAGATATTTAGAGTAGCAGAGTTGGGATGGTCGGTGTGTTAATAATAACCAACATGCAACGAACAAATGTCTGACATTTTTTAGAGTTAGCTTTTCAGCGATGATAGAGTTAGCTTTACTATGTTTCATGTACGATCCATCTGGCATTTCCTATATTTGCTTTCATAAATTTGCTTTGTTGCAGGGAAATATATGCAGTGTCGATCATTGGACCATTTCCTACTGGTGTAACTAATCTTAATCTGCTTGATCTTACAAGGTTGTACGACTCTATCCTTATAGTTTACTGCTTCTTACTTCTGTTGCCTCATTTTTTAATGTATGGATTGAATATGTGTTTTATATTATCTGAATTTAATTTTTTGGCGGAGTGCAAGATAGGGGATTTATTGTTTATTGGTATGATAAAGATTGTTCAATGATCACTATTCGTTGTAAAGATAGGCCTAAGCTTTTGTCTGCTACGATTTGTATTCTTAACGGATATGAACTATGTCATTTTTCATGGGAATGTATAGAAACACCCCACCGCAACGCGCGGGTCTAAAAACCTCGTTATTAGCTTTTGTCGTCATTTGGTAATGTATGTATATAGTCCTCTTCGTAATTTGCTATATATCGTCTTTTATACATTTAGTTTTTCATCAGTTAATATGTATGGGTATGTTTGGCGAGGGGTTTATTGGGGCTTATCAGAGCTTGGGCTTTTAAAATAAGTCTCGTTTGTCACGCGGGCTTATGAAAGGGCTTATAAGTCATAAGTCTCTATAAGCTCCAGCCCCATAAAAGGGGCTAAAAACTTTAGACCGGGGCTTTTGAACCGTAAATTACTTATTTACCTACAAAAATATCTAACATATACCAAAAACATATTTAATTATGTCTCTTTTAGTAAATTTTCAATAATAAGCCCCAATCCCAACCCATTTGCCAAACAAGTTTACAAAAGTGAAAATTTCAATTTCGTCTTATAATATAAGCCCTAGCCCAAGCCCCAGTCTCAACCCATTTCGCCAAACATACCCTATGTCTTGGTAAGCAATACAGTAAACAACGATAAATGTTATCTCAGGTTGGGGAAAAGATATGCAAATAAAAATTGTGAACATATTTGAAATTAAAACTAAACTAAAATAGTCACAACAAAATGAGAAGCTGATTGAGACGGCATGAACCTATACCAAAATACCAGTAACTTTTTTTACCAGGACTACCAACAAAACACAAAATAACAACAAAAAAGTAACTCCCTCATTACTAAAGTAACTCCCAACACCGTCTTCCACGGTGTATGAGGGAGGTTAGATGTAGACAGAGAGGTTGCTTCCGGTTCTACTAAAGAGACTAAAAACACAAAATAACAACAAAACATCAAAAGAAATCATTCCTTCCTTGAATAGATTCTCGCTTCCCTTTAAAAAGTTCACATTGTAACATTACAGAGCCTAAAAAACACTTGAGCAACAGAATACCAATTCCCAAAACAATGGATTATACTTAAGAAACAGAATACCAATTCCCAAAACAATGGATTATAGTTAAGACAGACTAAACTAATTAATTACATGAATGTTAAAACATACCTATTACTAGAGTGGCAAAATTGGTGGAGGGGTTCTTAGCGTAAGTGGTGCAGTAAACTGCAACTCGAGAAGAAATAATGACCGGAATAGAGGGATGATTCTTATTATAAGGATAATCAAGCTTAAAGCTTATTACAAGGGATAGGAAATTGTTGTCTGCCTTGAAATGCTAACATCAGGGCAATTTATAGATAAAAAAAGAGAAACCAACAGACCCTCATTTATTTAAAGCTGGCTCTTAGACTACTAGAACTTAAGACATACCCTTGACTTTTCCCAATATGCTGAATATTAACTCGTGTGCATCAGGCCGGACGAGTTGTAAGATAGTACTCGTCCCTCGAGTTATAGCTGTTTGTAAGATCTCCCTTAAATGGAATTAGATGCTTAACATTAAATACGTCTGAGGTATTTAGATGACTTGGTAGTTGCAACTGGTAGGCATTATCATTTATCTTCTTTTGAATCTGACAAGGACCGATCTTTCTATCATGCAACTTAACATTTACTCCTGCTGGCAACCTATCTTTAGTCAAATCAGCCCATACATAGTCTCCTTCCTCAAAAATGACTTTTCTTCGATGTAGGTCAGTGGCCTTTTTATACTTGGCATTGTGGGCTTCAACCTGCAATTGGACTTCTTCATAAATGTTCTTGATATGCTCAGCAAATTCATCGGCTTTCACATTAGCTTTCCCTAGATTAGGAATTGGGGTCAAGTCCGTAACACTATATGGACTCAGTCCATGAACAATCTCAAAAGGACTCCGTTGAGTTGTCCGGTTCTTTGAGTTGTTGAATGCAAACTCAGCAAACGGAAGCACTAAATCCTACTGCTTTGGGTCTTTAACAAGACATCGAAGCAGATTCCCCAAGCTTCTGTTTACCACTTATGTTTGGCCATCGGTCTCTGGATGGTAAGATGTGCTGAAGCATAATTGGGTGCCCATCCTTTTCCACAGGGTCACGATCTGAAGTGATTGTTCGAGGCAACCCATGCAAACGAAAAACTTCCTTGAAGTACAAATCTGCCACATTTGAGGCATCCATTGTCTTGCTGCAAGATATAAAATGGGCCATCTTGGAAAATCTATCCACTACCACCATGATGGAATCCTTTCGCCTCTGAGTACACGGGAGTCCTAGAACAAAATCCATACTTACATCAATCCAAGGAGAAGATGGAACGGGTAGTGGAGTGTACAATCCAGCGTTAGTGGAGACACCCTTTGATCTTTGACATACTTCACACCTCTCTACATGTCTAGTAACGTCCCGTTTAAGTTTGGGCCAAAAGTACTTGCCCTCCACTAGTGCAATGCTTTTGTCACGGCCGAAGTGTCCCAAGGCGTGTTGTTCAGCTACAACTTTTTCCCTCAGGGAACAATCTGGAATGCACAATTGCATACCCTTAAATAAAAAAACCATCTTGAACTTGATAATCATAACGTTGGTCCACTTTAATAGCGGTCCTGCATAATGGGCCCAAAATAAGTATCCTCCGAAGACATCTCCTTGAAGGTGTCAAACCATTGTACCTCGACTCTCATTACTAATAAGTAAGAGGCTCTTTGACTCAATGCATCAGCGACCTTATTGTGAATTCCAACCTTGTGTTTTAATGTGAAATTAAAGTTTTGTAGAAAACTAACCCATTTTGCGTGCCTCGGGCTCAACTTGTGCTGGTTATTGATTGTTACTTGGTGCTTCCATGGTCTTGAATTTAGGTATAAACTCCATATGCATCAAATACTGGTTTGCAAATGTCGGGCAAAGCTTGAACTATAGCATAAAACTCGACATATACGTGGTATAAAATTCAGCCTTGAATCATTAGTTTTTCACTAAAGAAGGCAACCAGATGTCCTTCTTGACTTAGGACAGCACCTATTCCAACTTTCTATGCGTCACAGTCCACTTTAAAAACCTTTCCAAAATCTGGTAACACAAGAACCGGAGCTTCGGACATTTTCTTTTTGGTAAGTTCAAAACTTTCACTAGCTTCCGGAGTCCAGTAAAACTTCAGACCACCCTTCATGCATTCGGTAATTGGAGCTATTAAACTACTAAAGTCCGATATGATGGTCGATAAAATTGATGCCATACATTGAAAACTCTCGAACATCAGGGAAATTGAACGAGGGTAGGCATTCATCAATAGCTGACCTGTTCGATCGATCAACCATTATCCTTCGGCTGAATAACAAACCCGAGAAGAAGAAACTACATGTTGGAGTTGCAAAAACTGATTCTTTAGATTGATATAATTTCTCTTTTCTCAAAGTTTCAAGTACATCTTCCAAATGTTCATAATGCTCTTCTAAGGAGTGTGCAGAGTCATATTACCAGGTTATCATCGAAGTATACCACGACCATCACTTTTGAAGAAAAAGGCTCTTAAGACATGATTCATGACTCGCATGAACGTTACTTGGTGCCATTTGAATCCGAATGGCATCAAGCCATTGTTACAGACCCCTCACGAGTATTGAATGTTGTTTTCCATTCATCCCCGGGGTCGTATTCACGATTTGGTGGTACCCGCTCGTAAATCGATCGTGGAATATCCCTTTGAACCAGCAAGTTGATCAACATATCATCTAAGCGAGGAATTGGATAATGGTACTTAACAGTGATTTTATTTATTGCGCGACTATCAACGTACTACGTCGTACCATCTTTTTGGAGTCAAAGTGAAGGCACGACCACAAGGGCTCATGCTTTTCTTACTGATCAGGCCTTTCCCCAAGGCTTCCTCTACCTTCCTCTATCATCTAAGCGAGGAATTGGATAACGGTACTTAACTGTGATTTTATTTATTGCTCGACTATCAACGTACATACGCCACGTACCATATTTCTTAGGAGTCAAAAGTGTAGGCACGACACAAGGGCTCATGCTTTCTCTGATCAGGCCTTTCCCTAAGGCTTCGTCTACCTGTCGTTGTAATTCTTCATGCTCTTTTGGGCTCAGGCGATATGCTGGTTTATTAGGCAAACTAGAACCTGGAATGAGATCAATATGATGGTTGAATATCCCTCATAGGTGGCAGCCGTGAAGGAAGTTCTTTTGGCATCACATCAGCGTACTTCTCAATAAGTGGTTTCATAAATTGTGGGACTGAAACAAGTGGTTCTTCGTCACGAACAACCAGTGCATACATGATCCCGGACTCATCTAATTCATCCATGAAATTATTGACTGAGAGAAGAATCTCATTACTTTTCTTAGTTGGTTTTGTCAAGACCCAACTACTTTTGATGGAACCAACGTCACTTTAACATTGTCCTTATTAAAGCTGTATGTATTAGACCTTCCATCGTGAGTTGTGCAACGATCAAATTGCCAAGGTCTTCCAAGATGAGTGGCCAAGAATACATTGTATTACATCACACCAAATCAATTATCTAAAGTACTTGAGCGTCCTATAGAAGAAATCAAGCAAGAGTATCAACATTCACCTCATTTCCTTTCTTGTACCAATCTCAGTGTACGGTTTTAGATGTTTATCCTGTTTAATATTAAGCTTCTCTACAACGTCTCAAGAAATGACATTCTCACAACTTCCACTATCAATCATCAATCATTAGTTTGCAAACCTTATCTTTGATAGTAGAAGTCATGTGGAAGATGTTGTTTCGAAGCCAATCACCACACTCCTCCTCTTTTGAAGGCAAAAAGCTCTTTCTAATAACTAACGTTTGACCAATATCGCCATAAACAAAATTGTTCTCCTTGTTTTCTTTCATACTCATCATAACTTGGTTCGAAGGTATACTCTTCCTCATCTTCATAATCATTACCTTCACGCTTCTCATTTTCTATCAGTAGTTGCTTACCTCTCTCTTTTCTACAATCTGAAGACCTGTGGCTTGGTTCCCCACACTTAAAACATTTAAAGGTTTTGTTCGATGAACTAATAAGGTTTCCAACTCCACTTCCACGCACTGTGGTTGGTCTCTTTGACATACCAATATCAGATTCTTGGATTTAGCATCATGCTCAGCTTGCTTCGGTCCAGCAAATTTGTTTTGTGATCCCCCAGTACGATTTCCAGATCTTGTTTGTTGTTTTTTACGCTTAAGGGCCCTTTGTATTACCTAGAACTGTCTAGAAACGTGTAGGACATAGACCATCTTGAATGCTTTGACGCAAACCACCCAAATACCTTGAAACAAGCTGTTCTTCACTGTCTGATAAATCATTACGTGACACCAATTCATAGAATTCTTCAGTGTACTCCTCTACAGTCCTGATTCCTTGCCTTAGATTTTGAAATCGCTGGAACATTGTTTGTGTATAATTGAACGGAAGGAAATTCTCTTGGAGTTTCTTTTTCATCTTATCCCAGCTTACTATTTTCTGTTTTCCCCTTCTTTCTCGCATCAACTGGAGTTGTTCCCACCAAGCAGATGCTCGGCCCTTTAACTTGATGGCTACCCACTTTACCTTCCGGTTTTCAGGTGCATCTTTAAATTCAAACACCCGCTCAACGGTGTTTAACCAATCGATGAACTCCTCGGCCTTCAAAGTTCCAGAAAAGTCTGGAATTTCGACCTTGATGCTAGCCTCCCACCTACGATCATTACGCATAGGTGGTTCACGTTGACGAACATGCCTATGAAACGGGTTTTGGAAGGCATCGTCCGACTCGAATTCTTCTTCCTCCTGAGAAGGTTCGAGTTGGGCCAAACGCTGGGTCAGAATCTCGACTTGCCTCCTTAGTTCATTCACCTCTTCTCTTGAATCGACATGTACATTGGTATGTGCTCTTGGATGCCTATGTTTAGGAGGCATGATTAAGCAAAAGTACAAAAACCAACCTGCTCTGATGCCAACTGGTGTAGTAAACTTCAACTCGAGAATGATTCTTATTATAAGGATAATCAAGCTTAAAGCTTATTACAAGGGATAGGAAATTGTTGTCTGCCTTGAAATGCTAACATCAGGGCAATTTATAGATAAAAAAAGAGAAACCAACAGACCCTCATTTATTTAAAGCTGGCTCTTAGACTACTAGAACTTAAAACAACCACTTGACTTCCAAACTGCTGAACTAATAAACTCTTGCTGCATCAGTTTGCCTCTTTGTTACTATTACCAGAGACAGATTGTTTTCATCTTCAAGATAACGTACCCTTAAGTTCCAACCTTCCTGTGGCCCCAATCACATAGTGGTACATGTAATTTATGTTTCGAAATTGACCCAAAAACGCTCTCCTTGTTTGAAATACGGCGTATATTACACCGTCAATCTCTCGACACGTTACATTTAGAAAAAACTGTAAGTTGATGTTCAATTGCTCCAACGGAATCTCTGAAACCACTTGATACCCGTTGCCATTAGCATGACGCCTAGACAATGTTACATCATGTAACCAAACGAAGGGAATTTGATATTCATCATGCGTGTAACACAACCACCACTCTTCGAAATATATGTGTCAAAAGTGTTCCCCCGCTATGACATCAACAACAATCATTGCCTGTTTTGCAATTTGGAACAACAACCCCATTCACATTCTTCCTAAAAAAGACGACGTATTTGAACCCGTTTTCCATGATTGTTATAATTTTCTTAGTTGTCAATAACTCATCATCTTGATGCACAAACACGTTGTCCCGGTGATTTTCAAGAATGGCAACCTCATCACACATTTGACTTGTTGGATGTTTATGGGAATTTGTTATTGTTTCTTTTAAGACAAAATGAGCTTCTTGTTAAAGACCCTTTTTCTCGTGTTGATATAATCATTGCCTTACCACAACATTTATTCAACCAAGATACTTTTGTGGGTCAATTTCATATTCGTCTTGATAAGCTTCAAGAAGATTTGTTCGAAATTGTTCATGTGAAAGTCGTTAATCAAGTCCTTCAATATTGTGTCCACAACTCTCAACACGGGTATCCAAAGAACTAGTTAAATTCATCAACATATTTGGATACCCATCCTTGGTGTTGAGAGTTTTAGACACAATATTAAAGGACCTGATTAACGACTTTCACATGAACAATTTCGAACAAATCATCTTCTTGAAGCCTATCAAAATGAATATGAAATTGACCCACAAAGAATACATTTGTCGACTTCACTTCATGAACAGTACCATTTCTTTATTATTTTACTAACTACCATGAGTTGGTAAACTATTGTTTCTCACTCTTTTCTCTCTTCTTCATCAGTGTTCCTGCACCCTCATCCACAAAGCAGTTACATGTCTCCATAGTGGGTTTTATGGTGACTCATCTTCATTCTTGATTATGTGTCAAACATTAGTTTCACCTTGAAATGCCACTTGTCCATGATTCACTTATATTTTTGTGTTTTTGGGATTTATCTTCATTTTATTAGATTTGCTTCCATAAGGTATGTTCTGATTTTCATCTT
>BQNB010183668.1:0-10080 GCA_026074375.1 Tanacetum coccineum
CATGGCAACACGTCATTCCATAATTTTCCATGTGTTACGGCGTAACCATTTATCTTGTTATGCCATAATTGTTGATTCACTTACCAAAAGTCCATAGATTGAGGTAGATATGATATTGATTTCCTTCCTTGAATATAGTTACGTCATAACTAGTTTGGTTGTTACGCCATAACGGTAAATATTATCATGATTTCCTTCCATATATGAGCTTACGGTGTAACTATGGAATGGATTGCGCTGTAATCGTCCTCCGAATGTCGCGTTCCGGCTTAGGAGTAGTTACGGCGTAACTCAGGAAAGGTTTACGCCGTAACGTCTTATGAATAATTACATAATTCGTCCCTTAACTTCCATAAATGCTAAATATCTGAATTTTACCATAAAATCACAAAATAACTGAAAATATCTTGTTAGTGAGATATTTGCAAGCATTTTGGGGGATAAAATGATACTAAAAAGTATTAAATATTTGATGTTATCAAATATCCCCCCACTTGATTTTTGCTTGCCCTCAAGTAGAACCTATTAGAATATTTCATAAAAAGATTTCTCGAGAATTACTTTAAGAAATGAATCTATAAAACACTTATGCTAGAAAACATCAAAGTTGAACACCTCACGAAAAGGGAATAAAAAGTCACTCAACTCTCCACTAGTCTAAGTGTTTCATTTTCGGGGTGATCGCTCAATTGCACAGTCATAGCATGTATTCTCTCATAAGCATAAAAAGTACACAAATCTGCACCAGTTAGAATTAGGGTCTAAATAATTCTTGAAAGCAACAAGGGTAATATGGTTTTAAAGGATGATAAAAGGGTTAGGATAGACATGAGATACACATTTAATGGTCGTTAAGACAAAACAAATAGTCTGAAGTAATCTAAGGTTGGTATAACTAGCCACTGTCCATCCATAGGTCCAAGAGTCTAAGTCTGAAAATCTGATCTTTAATAATGGGCTACTAGCTACATTATTCATGAGTATTGGGATGTCTTGGTGAAATAATTGGCTACTAGCTCCATGATTACTGAGATGTCTTGGTGTAATAATGGGCTACTAGCTCCATTTTTTAATTTTTTATTTTGCACTACCTTTACATTTTTGTTTAGCACATGGGTGGCTTTTTTTGTTTCACCCTCTTTTCTTCATTTTTATCATGATAAATATGCAAATGTTGCAGGAGTTTATATCTTTAATTATTGCCCCTACAACATCCGATATTATACGCGCATCCCCCTACTTAAGATAAACAATGTCAAAAGTGGTGATACAGGTGGTCTTTATAGATCATAACTGATTGGTCTTTTACGAATGCATATAATTCTTGTTCCCATTCTCCCTGAACCATAGACTTAAGTAGCTAGAGATTTCAACACAAAGAAAATAAAGAATACAGGCAGGGGCAGAGCCAAGAATTCAAGTTAAGGGGGGCCGGATTTTCTATTATTTTTGTTTTACCACATCGCAATTACGTTTTGCATTTGAACGACATAGAAGGTCTTATTTATGAAAGATGAATGGATGAGAAAGATCCTATAAGTTCTAAATAGAATAATATTATTGGCTTTGCCAAATTGGTTTTTAAGAACATCATCACATTGTGGTTGTTTATATTGTTCATTAACATTCTGATTGGCTTAGAAAGAAGGTTCGAAAGTTATGCTACAATTTCATAAGAACTCAATTACTATTAGACCTCATACTTGTTAAACGTAAAAACAAAAAATTATAAGCCAACTATAAACCGTATTAAACTTTAATAGGCTTACTTAGTTAAAATTATATGCTATTTACAAGATATCAATATCAATATTTCATTTCTTGTTTCAAGAGTAAACATGTGCTAACTTAATAATAGACGTTTGCTATATGTGCCATCTTTTCTTTTTGTTATATAAATACTTTGCTTTTAACCTTTTGTTTTCCACCAAGATGCTTATATGCATGATTTTCTATCTTACACACATTTTTATTTACCTTTCATGCCAATATTAGCTTTTTATTTAATATACAACACTAAAAAGTCAAAGTTGTCATGCTATTTTATTTCATCCCGTATCATATAAAAATTAGTCATGTCACATAAGGTCGTCTTGTAAATTTTGAAAGCTCGCGCTAGTTTAAAAATATAGGCCTTTTGAAGAACTCTAAATATTTAAATGAAACTATAGATAAGGAAAACATTCAAAAACATTAAAACACTTTTTTATAAAATGCCTATATTCATCAAATATTAACTGTTATGGAGTATATTGTTAGACCACTTTTAGGATTTCCTTAAAGAAAAATTAATAAAAAATTAAACTTAGAAAAACAGATGGGACTACTTTTAACTACTTTCCAAAACTTGGGATGAAAGCATAACTAATGTAAATCCATTTGGACTTAGCTAGGGAAAAAAACAAAAGACTAGGATAAAAAGTGATAAGTTCATAAAACTTAAGGTGCTAAGTGTGAATATTACCCTAGTTATCATCTTCTTTAACATGTTAGCCGTCATATCTCTGTTTCTTTGTGTTTTGTTTCAATCACCAAAAACCAACGTATGTTTCACTCATAACGTCAAAATCTTAAGGTTTAGAGTACATTTACATCGGTTTTACCTTAATCCACGAACTAAACATGACTTGCATTATAACATCGGAGCCAAAAGAATACAAAACAGTTGGGCAGTTGGGGGAGGCCCAACACCCCTCTGCCACCCCATTGGCTCCGCCCCTGATCACTGGCTAACTATTCGTAAGAAGGCATATATATATATATATATATATATATATATATAAGTATGAAGAATGAAATAGAGCATAAATTGATTTGCATGTACAAATATTTCTCATTTGATCCAAACTCAATAGTTATATCTCAAAGAACAACTATCCATATATGTTAAATGCATACAACTTCATTCTAAACCGACATATATATCTCATAAAAAAATAAATAGATTAAAGAGTATGAGCATCGTATACTAGTGAGTCCTAAATTATTCAAGTAGCTAGCCTACCTAGCGCTACTACTTAATGATGATTGTTGGTCATGTCTAATTGTCTAGTCGGATAAACGAAGTCCAAGTTGAACATACCGCACAAAATGATATTATCACTGAAAAAACAATCCAGTTGAGGTTCTCGGGGAAAAATAACACCAACACAATCGAGAGGGGTGCAAAACTCGTAGTGCTAATGAGCGCAGGTACGTACGTGCTAATCTTGGCATATTCGTGTTGATGAGAATCCGAACTCCAGAGAAAGTAACATGCATATACGATCCCAAAGATTACACATACCAATATATAGCCAATATAGTTGAGGTTGTGTGGGAGAAATAGCACCATCGTAACCGAGAAAGGCGCGAGTATTGCAGAGAACGAACCAATACTTTTCAAGATGGTGTAATGGATATCCCTCATGGAGTTTTTAACATAATTGTTTTTTATACATATCAATATCATTCCAGATACCAGTAGATTCACTAAGCATGCAACGATGGACGTGATCATAAAGACACCATTAGTTTCAAATAGGAACTGTTTATTGTTTGGAGAAAGGATTCGACTTCGTAGTACTAACAACATACACATGAAAACCAGACACACCCAGTCCGCAAATACAAGGTATATGAGAAACCTGAAACACATAAACGTAAAAACCTCCATTATTAGTAACTATAATTATTATCATTCAGCTAGTCTAATATTTTCTTCTCGGATACGGTATAACTACACTCATTATGAACTTAAACAAGAAAACATAATCGGTACGTACTGTGGATCGGCAGCGGTGGAGGAACATGATGTTGCATCATCTGTAATGGAAATCATGACCTGCCTGCTGAATCGGGCTATAGGCTGATACGTCAAAATTGTTTCAAAAACAAAAAACTTGTGAATGCTTTGATATAGCCTGGTTCTTATTACTGTTTAAATTAAATAGCTATAAATAATAAAGGATAATTGTACGATCATATGAAATCTACGCATTTGAGTCCTACCAGAATACTAAGATTATATGGTCATATTTACCTTTTCATTCGTTCTTATCTATATTTTGGCTTGCTTTTTTTCTCTATCAAGCTCTACTAGAATGCAATGTTTTGAAAACCGGGTCTTTAGTCGACCCGATCGAGTTATCGGGTTACCGGTCCAACCGGTTCGACCACCGGGTCAACCCGGTTTTCAATAATAATAATAATAATAATAATAATAATAATAATTGCAATAATATAACAAAAGATATATTTATAAATTATATATAATTCTATATACCGAGCCTAAAAACTATTTACTAACAAATATGACATGTAAAAATAAAATTACGTCGTAAATATATACAATTAACTTACATTACTTGCAAAAAAAATTAAAAAAATCCAAAACCCGGTCGGGTCTCGAGAACCGGGTTTGACCCGGGTCACCTCAAACCCGGCGGGTCTAACCAAGTTTCGAAAATATAAAACCCGGTTCAGTTTGACCCAATTTTTCAATCGAAACCGTTCAACCGGTTGAATCGGATTTCAAAACATTGCTAGAATGATATGGGATTGGTTAGTAATTATTAGTACTATTCTATTGCCGACGGTGAGTTCCACAAAAATTTATTACACATGTTAGATCAAATGAAGGATTTAATCTCAACCATTCTAATTCATCTTATTATTATAAAATATCCAGTCCTTTAAATTTAATAGGCAGTGTTTATGATTTTGGCTCATTAAAACCCATTAGCTATATGACTCTACAGTTGCCTTCGAATTGAATATGTCTTGCAGTTTTATACCATCTAAAAAAGAATCCGGTGCATATCAAGGGACTATGGAGTTACATAGCATTCATGGAGCAATAACCTGCCTCTCAAATAAAGTATCTGGCTGGATACCAAGAGTTACTGGAGTTACAGTATCTATGGAGCTATTCATGAAGAAATCAATAATTTCCTATAAATCCAATAAAAAACAGCTTATTAGTCAACATATATGCCCTCAATGGCCACTGTAGAAAGTAAAAACATTCAATTAGCTGGATCTATCAAACAACAAGCTAATTAAGCTTTCAAAGGTAGTAATTAAATCCATCTTTTTATATAATATATTATGTTATGGGTTACCAGCGTATTAATAATATATTGTGTTGGGGATTTTTGTAGGTAATCAGTGTTAAATCATGGCTAGTAGAATTGTATACAAAGCAATAATTAAACGGGGCCAAAATGCCGAATTATTGGGCGAATCGGCGCCTTTTTCGCACACCAACTAGAGGAATTGTAGCTGCTATTCAGGATGCATCTAACGGTTGGTGAGATTGACTCCAAGTTATTCCAGCCAAGGTAGTACTATAAATTTAAATATGTTTTTTAGTATTATATTAGACGTGTAGTGGGTTTACGGATTGCTATTGTCGGAGCCGAAAATCAGTTTTTATGTTATGAGTTGTAAATACTTACTATCCCATAAAGAAAGTTTGGGGGGGCCAATGGCCTTAGTTGTGTATTATTGCGGTTTCTTTGTAACGATTTATATTTGATTTAGGGTTATTAACCTGACGTGTGCTGCATATCGCGCAATGGAAAGTTCAAAAGAAGCTAAAAATCCCGGATTTCGTAACAGGTTTGTATGCTTCTGATACTTACGTAAGACCGAAGAATGGTGTGGAATTGTGCTCAAACTGCTTATCAAACCTATGAATTTTACTCAACCTTTGTGTTGACTTTTTAGCATGTTTATCTCAGGTTATTGAGCAACATACAGCATGGAGTGGCATGGACTCGAAGATGGCTAAACTTGTTATCATTCACAATGTATGTAACTAGATTTTGGGACCTACCCTTTTAAAACTTTGATTTGAAATAAATGATAACATATATTTTGAATAAACGTCTCTTTTGGGTCGTTATCTATGATTATGATTGTTGTATCCATGAAGTAATACCCCAGATTAGCTTCCGCTGCTATATGGTAAAAATGGGGGTGTTACAGATTACTTGGATGAAGATTATATAAGCGTAAATGGAACCTTGTATGCTATTAAAGTAAACTCATTCAAAAGGTTCATATCATTTCTTGATCTAATTAAAAACGATAGCATTGTGTTTAAGAATTAGGAAGTACTTAGAAAGAGGTTTGAAGATATGATTAAGTGGTTTTACTTAATATATCTAAAACAAGATGTGTTAGAACCACTACCACCGGTCATAGGGAATGTAAAGATTGATCTATTGGGTCTTTACAAGATGGTAGATAGCATGGTTGACTATCTAAGTGTTTCTTTTGGGAATAGATGGAAAGAAGTTGTTGTCATACATGGATTAACCAAAGCACCTGAAGAAGATTTGAAGGCTTGTTATAAGCGAACCATTGACATGGTTAAGTTTTGCTATGATACAACTTTAAGACCCTGGTTCAAAGAAAAACCTGTGAAGTGTGAGAAAACCAAGAAGGTTGAAGGTGGTTATGATCATACCAAGGAAGAAAACCCACAAGAACTCGATGTGTCAAGTAAGAATAGGTTAGGAGTTGTAAGAGAAAACACACGAGAATATTTTGAGAATGTTAAAAGAAGTGAGACTCGCTTTGGTGTAATATTAAAAGGCAACAATGATATGGATGTTGATTAAATGGCTGATCAAGAGGATGGAGCAAACACATCAGAGACAGATGACTTCGTGGTCATCACATAAGGAACCTTGCTGGAATGGATGTCTATAACATTAGGGGGGTGATTGTTGGACCTTAATGTTATAGAAGTAAATATTTAGGGTACTTTAGTATAAATATCTGCAAGTTTTGGTAAAAACTAAAACATAGTAAATGGGTTGGGTCGTTTAGTTTGTTAAGGTTATATTAGTTAGTTAAAAGGTTGTATCATTTACTTTATGAATCGGTATAACTGTCAAAAGACACCGATTCATTATGTATAAATAGGTCAAGTGTCTGTAAACAATTTCAATCAATAACAATTACTTTCTGTTAGTATAATATTTAGTTTCTACAGTTTTAATATCTTGTTATTCTATTAAAACCTTGTTGTCCCAAACACCCCTGTCTTATACGAACTCAAATAAACCACGGTGAATTACAAAAGGCTACTGGAAACGAATTGGCTTCGGTATAAGCCTGTACAATAGTGGTATAAAAGCGGGCGCTCTAAGTCTTGGGAGAAGCCAATTCATAACCGGATGCAGATAGGTTTTGAGAAGGGATACTTGCTTAGGTAAGGTGCTGCAAATACGTTACCAAGGAGTAGTCAAAAGTAGCAATTATCTCATGAATGCAAAGAGATGTTAAGGCGAAAGCTAAATGAAATTGAAGCGTACAATGCCTCAAAAGGTCATGCAGCAGTCAAGGAAAAAGGAGAAGGCAGTGTTAACACAACCAAAGAAAAAATGGCTCGTTGCTACATACAGAAAATGCCACGTGTTTTGGAAGTGTCCAAAGAAGAAAAACTCAACCACCCTTGAAGCCCCAACCATTGATAACCAATCAAAGGAACCAACTATGGTGCGCAACAAGGAAAGATTGAAATACCCCAAAAATGTTCATGTAAAAATTGACTATATAATCGAAGGTATAGATTTTTCAAATTGGGATAATATTTGGTATGTAAGTAGCGCATACAAGAAACATATGGGCCCAACCAAATCATTGTTCAAAAGATTGAAGAACAGTTTCAAGGTTGAAGGAACACAACATGAAAGGAAAATTATTTTCTCTCATGGTATTGGAGAAGCAATGGTGGAGACAATTGAGAAGAAAATAGTAATTCCCTGTGTGTTGTACACACTAGAAATAACACTAAATGTGCTAAGTCTCGATCAGTTAATGGCACTAGGATTTTTGGTCACATATGGGCACAACAAGTGTCAGATCTCCTATATGTTTGAAGAAGACAAGGAAGGGTGTGATGGTGAAACTGATTGTGCAACATCAAAAGAAGGAACGGTTGTGATGTTGAAACAAAAAGTATGATTGCAAAACACAACAAGTATCTTGAAGAATGCTTTGAGTCAATAGATTCTAAAGACGCATGTCCACTAATCAAGGGTCTAGAAGAACTCAAATGGGACAGAAATATAGTGCAAGATTAGTTGGATGAAGATTATATAAGCGTAAATGGAACCTTGTACGCTATTAAAGTAAACTCATTCAAAAGGATCATATCGTTTCTTGATCTGATTAAAAATGATAGCATTGTGTTTAAGAATTGGGAAGTACTTAGAAAGAGGTTTGAAGATATGATTAAGTGGTTTTACTTAATATATCTAAAACAAGATGTGTTAGAACCACTACAACTGGTCATAAGGAATGTAAAGATTGATCTATTGGGTCTTTACAAGATGGTAGATAGCATGGGTGGCTATCTAAGTGTTTCTTTTGGGAATAGATTGAAAGAAGTTGTTGTAATACATGGATTAACCGAAGCACATGAAGAAGATTTAAAGGCTTGTTATAAGCGAACCATTGACATGGTCAAGTTTTACTATGATACAACTTTAAGACCCTGGTTCAAAGAAGAACTTGTGAAGTGTGAGAAACCCAAGAAGGTTGAATGTGGTTGTGATCATGCCAAGGAAGAAAACCCACAAGAACACGATGGGTCGAGTAAGAATAGGTTAGGAGTTGTAAGAGAAAACACACGTGAATATTTTGAGAATGTACAAAGAAGTATGACTCTTTGGTGTAATCTTGGAAGGCAACAATGATACGGATGTTGATCAAATGGCTGATCAAGAGGATAGAGAAAACACATCAGAGACAGATGACTTCGTGGTCATCACATAAAGAACCTTGCTGGAATGGATGTCTATAACATTAGAGGGGTGATTGTTAGACCTTAATGTTATAGAAGTAAATATTTAGGGTACTTTAGTATAAATACCTACAAGTTTTGGTATAAAACAGAAACATAGTAAATGGGTTGGGTCGTTTAGTTTGTTAGGGTTATATCACTTAGTTAAAAGGTTGTATCATTTACTTTATGAATCGATATAACTGTCAAAAGACACCGATTCATTATGTATAAATAGGTCAAGTGTCTATAAACAATATCAATCAATAACAATTACTTTCTGTTAGTATAATATTCAGTTTCTACAGTTTTAATATCTTATTATTCTATTAAAGCCAGGCTGTCCCAAACACCCCTGTCTCATATGAACTCAAATCAAACCATGGTGAATTATAAAAGGCTACTAGAAACGAATTGGCTTCGGCACAAGCCTGTACAACAGTGGTATCAAAATAGGCGCTCTAAGTCTTGGGAGAAACCAATTCAGAACCAGATGCAGAAGGGTTTTGAGAAGGGATACTTGCGTAGGGAAGGTGCTGCGAATACGTTACCAAGGATCAGTCAAAAGAAACAATTATCTCATGAATGCAAAGAGATGTTAAGGCGATAGCTAAATGAAATTGAAGCGTACAACACCTCAAAAGGTCGTACAACAGTCAAGTAAAAAGGAGAAGGTAGTGTCAACACAACTAAAGAAAAAATGGATCGTTGCTACATATGTAAAAAATGAGGCCACATGTTTTGGAAGTGTCTAAATAAGAAAAACATAACCACCCTTGAAGCCCCAACCATTGATAACCAATCAAAGGAACCAACTATGGTGTGCAACAAGGAAAGATTGAAATACCCTAAAAACGTTCATGTAAAAATTGACTATATGATCGAAGGTATAAATTTTTCAAATTGGGATAATATTTGGTATGTAAGTAGCGCATACAAGAAACATATGAGCCCAACCAAATCATTGTTCAAAAGATTGAAGAACAGTTTCAAGGTTGAAGGAACACAACATGAAAGGAAAATTATTTTCTCTCATGGTATTGGAGAAGCAACGGTGGAGACAAGTGAGAAGAAAATAGTAATTCCCTCTGTGTTGTAAACACCAGAAATAACACTAAATGTGCTAAGTCTCGATCCGTTAATGGCATAAGGATTTGTGGTCACATATGAGCACAACAAGTGTCAGATCTCCTATATTTTTGAAGAGGACGAGGAAGGGTGTGATGGTGAAACTGATTGTGCAACATCAAAAGAAGGAAACGGTTTTGATGTTGAAACAAAAAGTAAGATTGCAAAACATA
>BQNB010183672.1:0-12382 GCA_026074375.1 Tanacetum coccineum
ATATCTTCAAAAACGAGCTAGGAGCCTTCAAAGGTACACTTTTCGATCTAAAACAAGCAAGAAATCGCACATACACACGATCTAATCATCCCATAAGCTCTGATACCAATTGTGGTATATCCTATATTATAACACGGGGTCGATTCTTGGATTTGGCTAGTTTCTAGAGAGAGAAACACTTGAGAGAGTTTTCTAGTGAGAGAAAATGTGTTTTTATGAAAAGGAAATAATGACTAGCTTGCCTCTTCCAAAGTTGGAAGAGACTTATATAGTACTTACAATATACCGGGTATTAGTACCCGACTTAATACCGAAAATTGTACTATTAACTATTAAACTACGAGCTATAATAAACAGTAAAATACACGGGGTGTCCGAGTCTTTTTCTAATATCTAACAACTTTATCATTTCATATATTTACATTGTTCATATTGTGCAAGCATTGAATTCACAAAAAGGTCGAATCTAAGTTTTACAAACATACATAAAACTTAAATTTAAAAAGTGGTAAACTATTCAACCCCCCTTCTAGTTTTCCACAAAGAATACAAACTACCTTGAGTCGGTTATTCCTTCCGATAAAAATAACCTGATTAAAAAATACACTTTTTCGAACATCTATGCAAAAATACATAGTATTCTATCTTCAAACTTTATCATTTTATCATGGCAAGGAGAGACACAATTTACGTTGCTGCAAAACTTCAGTTTTATGAGTGTTATTAGTCAATTTAAGGCATGTTTGGGGCTGCTCTCAAGCCTATGCAAGAGCAAGTCAAAGTTGAACTGACATAGTTTGACCTTTTTTTCTTCTAAACCTATGTATGTTTGGCAACATTATTTTTTCAGTTTTTGAAACGGAACTTTGCTACGCAGGGGCCTCTTCGTTGGGTTGCAGAGCCATCTCCTGGGGTTGATCCATTGAGTCCTACTCTAGAAAAACCAAACAGTAACACTCTTCACTTTTGCTCAAACGGTTGCCAACATCGACACTATAAGTACTACTTCTTACTGTTATATAAATTAGTATCACTAAGTCGACTAATAGGCCTATGATTTTGCAGATTTATTTTGCCGATACCGAGGATGAAAATGATGGACTGAATCCGACTCCGCAGTACTAATGGATACTAGCGTTCAAGATAGAAAAGCAAATGAGGTTGGTCTGTTTTTATTTTTTATATATAGACACAAAGCGGTTTCTTGCTAGGAGCTGTCTTTCTCATATTTCATGAAAATGTTCCCTTTCCACCCCTGGACACCTACACATGCCACCATGTCCATGGTTCACCAGACATCGAAAACGACCCGTCTTTCGGTGTCATTCGACCTGGCCCAAACTAAATGCCATCATGTGAAGGCTTGACATTATAACCATGTCTTAGGTTATCACATAGCCAAGTGATTAAATATGTTAAATTATTCTGTTATGATCTATGAATAGTTGTACATTAAAAATGTACAAATAATAGGAGAAAAATGAACTAAGTAACCCGTTTTCATTCCCTATTTAGCCCGTTTAGTAGAACTTCATATCACCTTTTTACTTTCAAATGAATTCCAAGTAAAGTTAGGCTGTTTTTACACTCAGTTTAGGCTGCCTTTTGGGGTCATTTTAGCTGCTAAGTTTGTCACGTATATGATGATTTAGTGCACCAATAATTTATCTTCGACATAATCACAAAGAAAATATGAATGAATCTATATAACAGCTATCGAGGATTTGAAATGTTGATAGTATGATAGCATGCAATTTTTAGATACTTGGAAGCTTCTCATTTCCAACATCTACCTTTAAACATGACTAACCAAACCTTTGGAATTTAATTCAAATTATATCATGGATCGAAGAAAGCTAGGAGGTTTTGCTAAAACTAAAATGCACGTTAGGATGTTAACATCATATCACGAGTTAGTGTGTTGTGTCTAATAGTTTTAGTAGTGTAAATGAAATGACTATCTGCTGTTATTAGAGTTAAGAATCATGATGCATTTATGGAGTAGTTTTTAACTATAATGGTAGTATTTTTGTATACAAGAGAAGTCCAAACCCACGCAACCCGTTTTCATTCCCTATTCAACCCGTTTAGTAGAACTTCAGTTAGTGACATGTTGCCTATCATACCAGGAGTTACACATAAATACTTACCTTTTTCGTTTCTTTTTTTAGATAATTCAAATAGAGTGACTTATAGTATCTGCTAATCGAATAAAGAAATGGTTTTTGAAACATGGTGTGTAGGAGAAAGCTATGTCCCTGTTTCCATTTCTTTGTTTTAAAGTCTCATGTTAAGCTTTTCAGGTATCTGAAATGCTTGAAATGCTGAGGTGGTTCTCATTTCACCCATCTGAGATTGTTCTACATGGCGATGGCGACAATGATCTTGGAACAGCCAAACAGTTAGCATGTGTATATTTTACAACTTAACATGTTGCTGAGAAGGCGTTTACGAGTGGTAAATGTTGGAACGGTCACAACTTGCAGTTTCTATGACTAGAATCTATTAATCGTGAAAGTCCCCTACCTGCCTCTTAAGGAAATTCAAATATTTTTGTCACCTGGAGCATAAGTTTTAAAACTGTTGCGGATGCGGTCTATGGTCCTTTATGTTTTGTAGAAGCTCAGCGTGTGTACATGGTTGTATATCAGTAAGACATTTTTTTTTGTAAAAAATCTCAATACAAAACGCAACTATGAAAAAACCTTGTATTATCAAGTTTTGTTACCGAAATACCTATAGTGTGGTGCTATTAGTGCATTGCAAAGTTAGTCCTTAAGGATTAACTTTGCAACGAAAAGATAACCCAATGACTTTTCTCATAAAAAAATTCATTAACAATTTACAGAAACAGCCCTTTGGGTTATCGGTTTGTTTCAAAGTTAGTCCCCCACGTTCCGTGGCGAAGCGCGGGTTTAAAACCTTGTTGGGACTCATATATAAGAAAAAAAAACTAGTGGGAATGAAAATTACGTGGGTTAATTAATAGAGTATGTGAAATGGTTAATGCATGAAACCTGCCATGTAGTTTATAGATGCATTTGAGTAAGTTTAGCATGATCAAGTTTTTCATTTTTAGATTTGAGTTAAAAAAAAATATGATATCTTCACTATTCCTTTAAAAAAAGTATCAATTTATAACCATATGCTACTCTCATTTATAATTTATTTGTTTTTCATAAATTACCCGCTAATATATAAATAAAAACTTAAACATATTACTCGTGCTTTAAGTTGTCTTTACGAAGTTCATAAAGAAGCAATTAACAAGGAATTATTAGCCAAAATTGTTTAGGGATACGAGAGCCTTCCAAATGTCCAAGTATTGTTTCCAAATTTATGTTTAATAATAATATAATAAAGAATAAACAAAAAGATAAAGGATGCATCTGTAATTTAATAATGTTGGCCATATCGGAAAAACACCATTCTTCCATATGTTCTTTTGGTCAAGCATATATACACGCGTTGGATATAGATACTCTCTTAAAATACAACTAATACCTCATAATTTTTTAACTTTTTTTTAATACTTTTCTCTTATTATAAAACTTCGAAACAAAAAATACATAATTAAAAACATAAAATTTAACAAATAAAAAGTAGTTAAAAACAAAGAATACGGAACAAAAAAACTATAAAAACAGTCTTGTACAATGAATAAAGTGGCTAATAAGAGCTAAGAGGATAAATGGTACTCATAGTACCACTCGTATTAATACAACTTTCAACGTACAAAAGCCAAAAGGAAAAAAATCTGACTCTAGGTTTGTTCGCAATTCGGGTAATACCCACAAGGACCGAAAATCAAAACCGAATCGAACCGAATTTGTAACCGAACCGAATTTTCCAAAACCGAACCGTGCCATTAAATATTCACTTTTCGGTTTAGATATGGTTTTGACAAAACGAAAAATCGAGCCGAACCGAAAACCGAATCCACATAAGTATATATCCGTAGTATTTATATATATATATATATATATATATATATATATATATATATATATATATAAAGAAAAGCATTAAAACTCTTTGATAGTATAAATATAACATTTAATATAACATTTTTTAAGTTTAAAATTATTTTTGGTGTTAAAAGTTTTTATAATTAAATGAATAAATAATTAAGATAACATAATTAATAAACCATCTTTAGGAGGTCAAGAACATCAAGAATTCATTAGAATTCTTTAAGGCATCAAATCCTCATCTCTTGTAATCTTTTACAACTTTGTAAGACCTTTTAATCATGTTTTCTAATAATATAATTTCTGAAATTGTGTCTTTGTTTGCTATGAGTGGCTAGTGCTCTTATGCACTTGATTAGATGATGTTTGTGGTATGATGATTTGATTATGATTGTGATAACATGTTTTAATTCAATTTCAAGCTATTTCTAAGACCTATTTATGCTTATGTTTCATGTGACATTGTTTTATCAAACCGGATTGATTGTTAAAAGTATCATAGGTCGAAAGGGGTATTGTTATCAATTAATTGTCGCCTTTTTGTCTATGATTGACTACCTTTTGTATGGACCATTTCTTAAGCGATTTGATATAACAAGAAACATAATTGTGGGTGTTAACAAGTTTGTGAAACGACCGTCGAATCTAACCAATTAAACTGAACTATCTTGAATTATTATGAAAACTTAAAGCTTATTGTTGTCACTTAAGACTTGACGAAGCAATAAGTTTTTGAAACAATATATTTATAGCACCATCTAATTCTTATAATCAAACATGTAAGATGTTCATCACAAAATAATATACAAATATCGATTTCCCAAACTAGTCTAATTCAAGTGTAGTCTTTAATTATTGACATCTTCATTATAATCAGCTGCCACATTTTACGAAGTTAACGTCGAATTTAAAACATCACCAAAACACACTAATCCCCGCGAACAATCCCGGCTTACCATACAATCTCTTGCTACCAACGGACGAGTACACTTGCTCGTATGTGTTGCTAAGAACTTCGGTAACCGAGTTATAAATTTAAAACTTACCCGTATCGCACGCATCAACAGTGTACGGATACAAGCTACGTTTGGTAAGAGACGTTCATAATGAAGGTATTAATTTCTTCCAAATTTTCCTACTCAAATTTTAAAGCGACTGTTTATAATTGTCTACGTATTTCACTCCTTTACCAGGTTCCCTGCATCTGATAGCCCATCTCAAAAGCATTAAGACCTTTGTCGCGATTTGCAAAGGCGTTAAGTACTAGCCAGAGTTGTAGATGCTCATAGGATGTTTCGTGTGCTTGCGAATGTAGAAAATTTTGGGTTTGTGTTGCCCAGTGCTGCAACATTTTTTTCTATGCATTCTGTGATTATTGTATTGTCGTTATTGTCCGTTAATTGGAAATATATATAAATGGTGTCACTTATATTATTTCCTGGCTTGTATCTTTTTTCATCTACAACCATTTAATTAGTGCAAATCTCTTTCTCACTTCATTTACTCATCAAATGTTAATGGAATTATACATCATCAAATCTTCTCGGTATTGTGTTTACTTCGTTACAACAACTTTATATGCTACACAGATTTAACAAATTTGCATAACCGACAACCATTAACAAACGTCAAAACTTGCGCCCCGTTACGAAACGCGGGCTAAAAACCTCGTTGTCTATAAGAGTTAGGACACTGGTTAACCACTTCCTCATCCAATCATTATGCAATTTAATTTCACTTTCAATCTCTCAAGTGTGTAAAAAATCATCGCTTTTGGTTGGTAAAAGATGCATATCTTTTATATAATAAAAGAAATACACACCATCTTGCAGATTTTTAAGAGATTTGATGTTATAGAAAAAAATTCGAATTATCAGAACGCTTAATTTTGACACGTAAGTAAAATTGTGTGATCTTATTAGTTAAAAAAGTCAAAATTAATCTAATTTGATCAAAATTGAAAATTTTGGTGGAGAAAAAAACACATAAAAATATATGTGTCAAATTTGTGAAAATAAATACTTAAAAAAGATGAGGTAGTTAATAAAACTTTAGTGGTTGAATTTTAAATAAATAATATGGAGTTAAGTGTAAATCTATAAGTTTTTATGTTTTTTAATAACTTCAAAAAATAAACAAATAACCCTTTGGACTTTGTACCCCTACACATTATATTTTAGAAATATAACATATATATTGTTTTAAAAACACAACATATATATGCATAAGATTATTAATAGGGGTGTGCATGGTTCAGTTTGGGTCGGTTTTTGGCTAAAACCGAAACCAAACTGAAATATTCGGATTTTATAAAACCAAAAACCGAAACCGTTCGGTTTTTTCGGTTTCTGATCGATTTCGGTTCGGTTTTTCGGTATACTAATAAACTTGTTTTACGTAGAAAATTGATTTTTTTTTCAATTTGAGCCTAATAATTTTTACCACAAATTTTTACAATTACACATATATAAAGAGACACATGTAAGTGAAAATACGATAGTATGATCATTGTCACATATGTAACGATATATTAACAAATAAACACACGCACATGACAATAACACATCTAAACATGTAGATATATATATATATATTATAATCCGACTTACAAAATGAATATGAGTTTAAACTTTTGATTTATTAATTGTTTATTTGTATTATATAATTATATACTATTATATAATAAAATTGGTTTGATTCAGTTGGTTTTTACGGTTTGGTTTTTGGACGAAAACCGAAACCGAACCGAAATTTTTCAAAATCGAACCATCGGTTTCTAGATTCGGTCGGTTTTTTCGGTTCGGTTTTTTTTTGGTTTTTTTTGCTCACCCCTAATTATTAATATCAAAATGAAAGCACGAATTACCATGTATATAAATAAATAGACAATGTTGTACATATACGAACAATTCATGTTTTCCTCTTTATGAGTTTAAGTAAGAATATCCGGGAAAAAAAATTATTTTACTATATGTGTTCGATAAGGACTCATTTTTGATCCATTTTATAAGTTTATGACATGCGTACACGGGTTTTAATATTAAATGCGGCTAAATTGTTATTAACACACAACAATGTAATTGGCAAACATGAGGATTAACATTCTTTGTTTAATATGGTAAGAAACATTTATTATAACCGTTACAATTGTTTAAATTAAAAGAAGCAATTACTGAAATAATGCTAAACAAAACTTTCATTGTGCAAATACGCAAAATAACAACACTTGCAAAATTAACACTTAATTAACATTTAATATTTGAACCACGTGCGTGTACGAACATTAAAACTAGTAGGCTATATATATATATATATATACATTGGTAAATTTTTTAAAATTGCAAATATTTATTTTTCACATCAAAAATTACTTGTTCAGAACTTCAGATATGTCATGGTCAGATGATGATGATCTGCTAAAAATTCTTTGGTTCGATGTATTGGGCTGAAAGATTTTTCTCGAAGGTCTGGCCTGAGACAGTCAGTTACACAATACTTTACAGGCTTTCTTTTAGTGTTGTATATTTTCAAGTGTAATGTTTGTAAGAAAGTTTATAAATTGTATCGAGTTAAAAGTGTGATATTTTGTTAAGAAAATATTCACACACACTAAGTCACTAACATACACATAATTAAAATTTTAAAATAAAAAATGGTATCAAGGATATCCGCCTAAGAAAGACAAGTCGTTTTCATTGCTGTCTCAAGATGGTGCAGATAGGTAGCCGTTTCTGACTCCGGGTCATGAACGATATGATGCCTGAAAGTCATCACTTCCTTCTTGCAATTCTCTTCGTAGGAATCGGGAACATTAAAGTCCCTAGCTCTAAGATGTGCTATTGCCTGCAAACAGAGCTTATAATTATTTAAATGATTTTGATATAAAAATTTATGTGGCATACAAGAAATAGTACCTCCGAGTAGTCCTTATGCTCTAAAATAAGGAGTCGTTGCGAAGCCTATGCCAGGTATATGCTCGATCTCGGCCGAGCCACGTGTTCTGCATATTTGATCGGCAATTCACCCCCATCAAAAACGAACAAGGGCTGGATTTCATAGTTTATGTGTCCATCTCATGCAGTAATAAATATGCCTATAAATAGTGTGAAATAAAAAAAATTAATCGTACTTAACATCATAAAAACAAATTGAGAGCTTTTTGCACTATTTGCAGATCAAAAAATACAGCTAGCATGATTAACATTATAAAGAATAAAAGTAAAAAACACTTAAAAAAAGTTAATTTTCATAGCAATTGATTACTAAAACTATATACAAAAAAGATCAATGTTCTGATAGGATTTAGTAAAGTATCATTTAAACAAGGTAATCGTGGCCGAAAAATATGTTATATCATTTCTAAGAAAGCATCCACCAGATGGACCGCAAGACCAACGGTTCGATCTTTGATATACATTAGTCAAAGCGTGCAGAGGTAGATTCAAAAGACGAAGATCTAGTAAGCTATTAAGATGAAACTAAATTGTGTGCTGGTGCATTACATTGGGACTCATATATAAGAAAAAAACTAGTGGGAATGAATTACGCGGGTAATAGAGTTGGTGAAAATGTGAAATGGTTAATGCATGAAACCTGCCATGTAGTTTATAGATGCATTTGAGTAAGTTTTAGCATGATCGAGTTTTTCATTTTTAGATTTGAGTTAAAAAAATATATGATATCTTCACTATTACTTTAAAAAAAATACATAATTAAAAATATAAAATTTGACAAGTAAAAAATAGTTAAAAACAAAGAATACGAAACAAAAAAACTATAAAAACAATCTTGTACCATGAATAAAGTGACTAATAAGAGCTAAGAGGATAAATGGTACTCATAGTACCACTCATATTAATACGACTTTCAACGTATAAAAGCCAAAAGAAAAAAACCTGACTCTATGTTGTTCACAATTCGGGTAATACCCACAAGGACCGAAAAACGAAATCGAATCGAACCGAATTTGTAACTGAACCGAATTTTTCAAAACCGAACCGTGCCAATAAATATTCAGTTTTCGGTTTAGATATGGTTTTAACAAAACGAAAAATCAAGCAGAACCGAAAACCGAATCCACATAAGTATATATACGTAGTATTTATTTATTTATTTATTTATTTATTTATATATATATATATATATATATATATATATATATATTTAAAAAAAGCATTAAAACTCTTTGATAGTATAAATATAACATTTAATATAATATTTTTTAAGCTTAAAATTATTTTTGGTGTTAAAAGTTTTTATAATTAAATGAATAAATAATTAAGATAACATAATTCGGGTTATTTGGATTCGGTTTTTGATTATTCGGTTTTCAGTTTTATCGAGAATAAATATAACCAAACAACCCTTCTTTTAGCGTTGCATATTTTTAAGTGTAAAGTTGTAAGAAAGGTTTTAAATTGTATCGAGTTCAAACTGAACTTGACTTGACCTTTCGAGCTCGAATACAAAACCTTTACTTTAAATATGTTACGAGTGAGACATTCGCTTGTATTTTGAGAATGATTATCCAAAATTAAGGTTTCTTCGATCATACTCATTTTTTTCATTGCATACATATACATCCAAAACTCATGATGGGGGTGGTCCATAAATTTTTCTTTCTCTTGCAGCATTTTAATCCTGATCAACTTGATCGAACATTCACTATCTATTTGAGCTACGATCTTCGTTGCATTATGAAAATAGTCTAGTTATTGAAGCAAGTTCGAGCTTAACTTATCAAATTCGCTAAATCACTATTTAAACAACATTTATAATAAAAATATCTAAAAAGAAAAACTGATTATTGTAAACTATACTACAATAGTTTCTAACCAATTCAACACAATATGTCAATATATGCATATTGTTTTTCGTCGTTTCATTTCAACCGATTGTATAAAAAGCATAGTTACAAAACAAAAGATGTCTAGTCTAGTGGATAGAGCTTGGGATTCTCCGGTAGAGGTCTCATGTTTAACTCCATTGGTGGAAACTTTGAGATTAGCTTTCGGCCGTGTGTTCCTCTGAAACAAATGCTTTTGTGAGGCTGACAAAGGGAGGGATTTTTGTGAAATTTTTCATGAGGTTACTCCTAGCTGTCCTGGTTCGCATGAAAGCTTAAAACCCCCTGAGGTGCTGTCATTGAGAAAGAGTCGCATCAGGCCAAAAAGGTCCCCCGGGTTAAAGTTACCCGTCAAACCAACTTTTTTTGTGAAAAAGAATTAGCTACAAAGTTCTAAGCACAACTTTTGCATCTCAATGGCGTCATTAGGGTCCTCAAGCGTATAAGAATTAAATCTTCCGTTTGGTAGACATGTCATGTTCACTTGCTTGTCTAATTGCGACAACTGAAAAAGAAAATTACACAAGTTATATTTTAACTTGCTTCCACTTCTATCATTATAATAGTGTCATCTTTAAGATCAAATCCAAATTAATCTTGAAACCCTTACACTACAACGTGAGCTGCAAGTCCATAGAGGAGTAGGTATACAAGTCAAATAGTGGCACCATGAGCAGTAATCATTTCCATCGACCCCACGATACAGAAGAATCAAACTAACTATGAATCTGCAAATATGTGAACTAACATAAATACACAGCTTGAGCACCAAAAAAAGTAATGATATACATAAGATGAAGAACAAGCTTACCCTACAAGTAGAGCAATTAGTGAGAGAATCAAAAGTATGCATTGATAGCGTTTGTATTTGGATCTTGTGGTCGGAGCAACATAACCAGGAGGAAAGTGTTTCTGGTTAATCCATTTGAATTGTGGACGGATCAGAACGACAAATCCTAGAAAAAATCCGGTGAAAAATCCTCCAATGTGCGCGTAGTTGTCTACGTGTGGAATAAATCCGAAGACAATGTTAATGAGGATAATCAAGATGAGAGTCAATAATGCAGCAAACTGAGAATATAAAAAATGAAGAAATGGTCACGACTCACTAGTCTCAAATTGTATTTGATCTTGTTAGAAATATTGTATGTTTGAACAATTTGGTTAAACGAACCTTATTAGCATAAATTGTCCAATTTGTAAGGAGTTCGGAGAGCATTGCTCCAAGTAGCCCGAATAGAGCTCCAGAAGCACCAACGGAGATGGTTGTTCTAATAAACAAACTCGATAAAATACTACCACCAATTCCAGATAATACGTAAAGCACCCCGATTCTCACTGAAAAAAGCAATGTCCCAAAACTAAAATGAAGTTGTTAATTGACACATGCATGTCTCCTTGAAATTGAATGTTGTTCAAGTGTTATACTTATAATGATGTACAAATGTACTTACAATATCCAAACTCTTTCTCAAGGCGAAACCCTATGAAAGCGAAACCTAACATGTTTGCAAAAATACGGAACACACCGGCGTGTGACCACATACATGTAACTAGACGTCATTCTTGTCTTTCTTTGAAGGCCTTCTTAAATTCTAACGCACCCATTTTTACCAACCTATAAGAAAGGTTCGAGACTTGATGAATAATTAGGCTGCACAAGTACACACTTTGATTCACAAAGAAGAAAAATAACCTACAATATAGGTCTTATATAGCGAGCGACACAAACCAATACAACACATGTTCTAATTAATCTCGTTGAAAGAAACGAGTTGGAACAACACTATCAACATGAACTCCCAAAACTAAAACATAAAAACCCCATAGAAAATTTTAAATTTTCATGCTAACTTACCATAAGAAAACATTAGAAAGTCGCACACGAAAATGAGCTAGATTTCATCAAAAGGGAGGAGATAAACATACGTGGTTGATGAAGGACCAAGAAGTGGGTTAATCTTCATACTCTCGAAAGCAAATCGCTTAAGAAATCCTGGTGCGATGCATTTATTGGAATGGGATGGACAATTGTTGATGAACATAGAAACTAAGAAAAGAAAGACATTGATAGAAAATTGTTGGATTATGGTAGTCGGATAGCACGTATATGTTACGAATATATGAGCCTATTGGGGGCACACGCGTTAAACACTTAGAGTATGTTTTACTTCACGATAATTATTTAATAGTTGTTAATTACGTTAATTGTTTAACTAGCTTAACAAATATTTGAATATGAACCGAATGGACTAAAATTGACAAAACCCAAACCTTATGGGTGTCACTTGTTGGCCGACCCATATAGCTTCTAGAAGAGGGTTTTGAGATAAATTTTAGAGACAATGGATAAATATTGTATTGTGATAATAATTATGAGGGTATCATGGTTTATCTAAAACTAGGGTTAGAGGGCTATATAAACACCCTCTCGTCCTCATTTAATTGATTCATAATATACAATTCATAACACATACGATATTTACTATATCCTAAAAGTCAGCCAACTAATAAATCCCTATATCCCATTCGATGCAATAAGAGCCACAAAAAATATATCTATGTC
>BQNB010183675.1:0-12382 GCA_026074375.1 Tanacetum coccineum
TCACCACCAAGCAACCACCCACACACCTTAGTTACCATCTAGCTAGCACCCTACCACCTCCATCACCACCTTGGACTCCAAGCAAAACCCTTGGCCACCACTCTAAGTAAACTTGGTCCCTACTTCATGTAAACTTGGCCACTACTCCTCTCTTGACCCTATATATACACGAACACATACATACTTCCTAAATTCACCATCCAAACTCAAATCTTCTTTAAAACTATGCTCTAGCCATGTCCTAGAAGAGAATTAAGGAAGATTAACCTAAGTAGAAGCCAAAGTTAAGAAGGAAAGAAGTCCTTGATCCATATCATAAAGTTTTCGGGTTATATTTGCTCTTTTTGACCCATTTCACCCATTTTGTGTACTAGTAAGCTTTTCACTCGTTTAATAAGCTCTTGTATTGTTTTAGATTATATATCAGCTCCTATACATCCTTATGATCACATGAAATCAACCCTTAAACCCTAAAGCTTACTCATTTGGTTTTCCTAAATCAAACGTACTCTAAAAACCCTAAAAAGCTCTTTTTCATGTATCTAATAAGCTATAAGCTATAAGCTGTTGTAATAAGCTATTTCAATAAGCTCATTTGTCACCTTTTCATGTTTAAAAACCAACTCTAAAAGCTAGAAACCATCAGATTAATATTTCTAAACCAAACGTGCCCATTTTGGATTTTTAAGCTCATAAGCTCTTTTCATAAGCTACAAGCTCGTAAAATTAAATTATTTGAGCTTATAGTAATAAGCTATAAGCTGCAAATTGATTTTTAGATAAAATATAGAAAGATTATGGAATTTGGACTAAAAACGCAAAACATTTCATGCATAAGAGTATATATTGTAACATTTTGAAACTATTAATCTTTTGGGCCAAAAATGTAAATACTCTAAACTAAACACTACAGGGACTTGTTTTGCCAATTTCTAATGTTAAACTTTATGAAATAAAGTTTTGAAACAATCAAACTAAGACTTGACATATTACTCCAGGTTGCGTGACGAGGCTGTTTACTTCCGTTTGAATTAAATCAATCAACTACCTTATCAATGTGAGTTCATAGTCCCACCTTTATATGTTTTCTAAATCTCGTGGGGAGATACATGCTATAAACCATGAATACAAGTATTTTAAACTGTATGCTATCCTGATATATTATTGCCTAAGTACCTTCATTTGCCATAAGGCCCCACTATCATGAACTGTTAATTACTTGTAACCGAACGTACTGGTTGAGTAAGCTCGAATGATGTGAATAGATCTATTGGGACTGAACTTCCCCATCCGGGTAGATAACAATGCACTACCATACGGACGCATATCATTTGAGGAACTCTGGGTGTTTGGAAAAGCACCTGCTGGGGCAATATCTTGTGAATATCTTAAGGTTTCAGTGTCATGAGCTTAGTGCAATAATATAATATTTTTTACCATGATAATTGTATTCGTTGCAATTATTACTATTACATTGACTTGTATTCAACTATTACATTTTAAACACTGTGAATTTCACTCAACCTTTGTGTTGACCTTTTTAGCATGTTTATCTCAGGTAATTGAGAAATCTATGGCACGGAGTGGCATTGGACTTGAGGACGTCCAAACTTGTTATCATTCAAACTTTATGTTTCAATATACTTTGGGACCTCTTTTTGTAAAACTCTGATATATTATTGAATCATAACTAAATTTTCTAAAACGTCTCTTTTGAGTCGTTTTCTATGATTATGACTGTTGATTCATGAAGTAATACCCCAAATTAGCTTCCGCTGCTATATGTCAAATAAGGGGGTGTTACATATTTAATCAACAACAAAATCAATACGCACATAAAAATGAATATGTAAGAAAAAGAACAATACTACTAGAAATATGATGTAAAAAGTAAAAGGATAAAATTGAAAGGTAAAAAGTCCAATGTAACCACAATAACCAGAGGAATTTAAAAAAAGGAGAAAGAAAGAAATGTGAGAGATGGCGACTAATGGCAATATAACTCACCACTTTATGGCTCCATCTCATTTTCCAAAAGGTGTATATAGGTGGGAACACCCCGATTCTTTGCATCTTTTAATGCTAACCAGAATCTTCCCCAAGGACCCGACTTCAGGCAATGAGCTCCTATCCTAAAGATCTAATTAGCCCAAAGTTTGGTTCGAACCCTGGTTAATGACACGAAATGGTGAATTGTAGTTCGTCACCTTTATGAGTGATTATAGTCATTATGGTTATGTTTATTATTTTGGGTAAAGATTATGGTTATGTTTATTTACTTAAGCATAAACATGAAGTTTTTGAAACTTTTAACGTTTATCAACGTGAGGTTGAAAATCAACTTGGTAAGTCGATTAAGGCCTTGTGATCTGATCGTGGAGGTGAATATATGAGTCAAGAATTTCGTGATCATCATCTCGTAGAGTGTGGGATCATCTCACAATTCATGCCACCCTTTACACTGCAACATAATGGTGTATCTGAGAGGAGGAATCAAACATTACTTGACATGGTTCGATCAATGATGAAGTTAACCAACCTACCATTGTCCTTCTGGGGATATGCTCTCGAGAGTGTTGCTCGCATTCTCAACATGGTTCCAAAAATAAGGTAGAAAAGACACCATATGAGATATGGCATAGGACTGTTACCAAGTTGTCTTATTTGAAAGTGTAGGGATGTGATGCTTTAGTGAAGTGTACTACTCTTGGTAAATTAGATTCCTGCACTATCAATTGCGTGCTTGTGGGGGTATCCAACAAAAACTGCTAGATACTACTTCTACTATATCGCGAGGAGAGCAAAGTGTTTGTTTCTCTTCATGATGAGTTGTATAAGAAGCAATATTTTCTTCAAGAAGCAAGTGGTAACGTTGAGATCCTTGATGAAAAACGAGAGCCAAAAACCAACGTACCTTCAACAAGTTCTTTAATATTATGTAATCCTTAGCCGATTATGGAAGAGGCTTCTCCAAATAATCAAGAGGTACATGCTCCTTCTAATCATGAGGATAATCTTTACCTGTTGCGCATGTGCTTCGAATATCTAATAGAATCACTCATGAACCTAGGAGATATGATTATCTGCTAGATTTAGAAGAACATGATATATGATATCATAATGATACTGTTACCTATGTGCAAGCTATAAAAGATTCTGAATCTAAGAATTGTCTTGAAGCAATGAGAGCAGAGATGAAATCCATGAAAGATAATAAAGTCTGGGACTTGATTGATCTTCTACCTATCGAAGTCTGGGACTTGTCTTTAAGAAGAAGAAAGACATAGATGGTAAAGTAAATACACTCAAAGCTAGATTTTAGCAAAAAGATACACTCAAACTCAAAGGAGTGACTATAGTGAAACCTTTTCGCTAGTTACATATTATGATTATGAGATATGGAAAATGGAGGTTAAGACTGCTTTCTTAAAATGGTCGCATGTATGAAGATGTTTATATGGCGCAACCTAAAGGTTTTATAAATACAAAGTATCCAAATAAATTAAGCAAGCTTCAGAGATCCATCTATGGTTTTAAACAAGCATCGCGTAGCTCGAACTTAAGGTTTGACCAGAATATCAAAGAATAAAGTTTTAAACAACATATGGAAGAACCGTGTGTTTACATGAAATCGGGGGGAAATATAGTAGTTTTCATATTTTTGCATCAAATGTACAGACTTAGTTTTAGTCCGTGCATTTGATGCAAATCCTATCACCATACCCTCTTTTGTTTCTCATCTTCTTTCGGGTTTATCATTGATTTTACCTTTTACGTAATCTAATGAACCTACTCCCTTTGTTCTCAAAACCGAAATACATTTATCGTGATCATCATAGGTTTTAATTCTTTTAGTTTGATCTGAAACACATTTTCTTTTTGACAGTGGTATTTTTGGTCTATCATATTACTCATTTAAGTAACATTTGAAAAGTAATGTTTTCATACTAAAAAATATAACACTTTAAGCTCATTGTCAAATGAGTTTTAGTTTTACCCACTAAATGCAAAACATTAAGTGTTCCTAAACACTCATAGAAGCTATTTACCAAAGTCGCCACGGACGTGAAATACACAAAGTTTACTATGTGATCTAAAAAAGAAATCTGATATGTAACTTCTAAAGCAACCACTTGAAATTTCTTAACACCTTTTTTGATTGCATACTTTCATTTGAAATCTTGTACGAATGAATTCACTTTTGAAGGTACAAAGTTGATTGTGCAATATTTGGCACGACCATGCATTGATGGTGTTCGAATAGTAGGATGGTGATGGTTGAACTGCGAAGCCGTATATAACCTGTAACAACAAAGATGGAAACACTATGTTAAATGAAGCGCAGGGGTTGGACCATGCGAATCACCTCCGGTGTGAGAGTAAGTATGGGTTTATGATTTTAGTAAGTGCGTAAGTAATGAAATATAGGTATTGAGAGCGTAATCAAACCTGAATAACTTGCCCATCTATTTATAGGTGATGAAAATAGGTTGAAACAAGGTCATGCACTATAGCCGATGATCGTAGAGGTATCCCACGATTTAAGAGGATTATAGGGGTTTGTGTACCACGATCCCTATCTTGGCAGGAAAGCCTTGATAGGGAGGAGAACGTAGGTTTTGACTTGGCCAAGCCTTACCTTTGCTCTAGTTTAATCAAAGGGCACACCCCGAAGGGCATTGGGCTTTGAGTGGCGGATTCCCTTATTGGTAACCATCATGTAGATGATGTTACACCACTAGAAACTATTCGAAGATTTCTAGGTGTTATTGGGAGTAGATCCAGGTTGAGCTCGAAGGAGAGGCCTTCGAGCCGATTCGGAGGGTACGTCAAAAGTAATAACTGTTAAAGATATTCACAACAAAATAGTTGTCGTCATGTAATACTTGCAATTTGTTTATGGAAATAATCAAAACTAAATCTAAAACGTATAACTTGAAATTGCCACACCATAAATAGGAATAACAATTAGTACTAATATTTTAGACTGTTATCCCTACTTAAACCATGATCACTTCTTACACATACATAGTATACGAAAATGGATAAAAGAAATAAAGAAGGAAGATGAAGAAAAGAGAGAAGAAAGGGAGTGTTTGGATTGCACTATGTGTTTACAAGAAACAAAATGAACAACTAACCCTTCTCCATAGTGGAGGAGGGGTATTTATACCACTTGTGGCCTTGAGCCGTGTGGTTTGGATGTGGGTTGGGCCGGGTTTGCTTTGGGCTTTAGCCCGATACACGTGCAATATTAGATTAATTAACAAGCCCAATACCCGTAACTAGCATATTACAACGTATTGTGAATAAAGACCGAGCTTCCATGTCTAGTATGGTCTTCATCTTTCTTGTTTTTCCACAACCACTTTAGTTTAATCATTGTCTTTCCAAATGGTTTGTCAACAAGTTCCCAGACTTTGAGTCTGTCAAATTGATGAAGCTCATCTTGCATTGCCTCTATCCATGCGGAATCCGCCATTGCCTCCTTAATGTTTTTTGATTCAGCAGCACTTACGGTGATCGCGAACATACACATTTTAGGATATGTTGCAAGTTGTCTTCTTGTTTGCACTGGCTTGGATGGATTTCCATGAACTTGTTCTAACGGGTGCTCTATAGTCCATCGGTGTTCAGATTGTTGACGTTGGTAGAATGTATGCATGTTTGAATTATCAACATTGCGAGAGGAAGACTCAGCAACCTCTTGTACCGGTGTACAAAATGGATTGATAAATTCATATGGTTCAAAATGTGCATCTTCTTCTTGATTATTGGTGTTTTCCTCAGCATGAACAGTTGTAGTTGGAGTGTTTGGTTCTATTGTAGGTTGAACATTTGCTGTAGGTTGTGTGTCTTGTTGAGTAGAATTGTCATTGGGAGAAGATGACTTGTTGACACTTGAAGTACCTGCAATGAAAAATTCATCGTACAAAGGACCGAAAAGAAGATCCAACTCTTGTATTGACGAATCTGTTATGTCAGATGAAGGAGAAACAATTGGAACCAGCTTTAAACTTGATGGTTCATTGTTGTGGTCTTTATTGTCGAGTTCTGAACATTTATGATCAGAAGTCTTTTGTAGTGGGGGCGCGGGGCCAAAGTTGTCATAATCTGACGCCTTTGTCAATTCCTTGATTTCATCAAAGTTGATATGAATGGATTTAAGTATCAACTTGGTTCTCTTGTTGTAGACTCTGTATCCCTTTGACGTTGTAGAATATCCCACCAAAATGCACGAAACCCCTTTTTGTTTCATCTTGTCGAGGTTTTCACCATCTCGGGTTATGTAACAAGTGCAACCAAAGATGTGAAGGTGTTTAAGAGAAGGTTTTATGCCATTGATGATGTGATATGGTGTCTTTTTGTGTCTGGGGATGATGAGAGATCTATTCTGAGTGTAACATGCGGTTGCTATAGCTTCAGCCCAAAAGAATAAAGGAAGTTTAGAAGCCGAAAGCATCGTTCGAGCAGCCTCAACCAGAGTACGGCTTCGTCTTTCGACAACACTGTTCTGTTCAGGTATTCTAGGAGTGAAAGTTTGATGTTCAATGCCTTCTTCTTCGAAATATGTATGGAGTTTCTTGTTTAAGAACTCTGTGCCTCTGTCAGTTCGAACAATAATCACTTGAGCTTGAAGATTGCGTTGAATCATCTTGAGAAAGTCTTTAAGTACTTCTGGTGTTTCATCCTTGGTTCTTAGAAAGAGAGTCTAAGTGTATCGAGAATAGTCGTCAACGATCACCAAAATGTATTTCTTTCTATTTATGCTTTCACTCCGCATTGGACTACATAAGTCCATATGAAGCAAATTTAACCGTCCTTTGGAACTTGGAACAGTTTTTGTCTTGAAAGTACTTCGTTTTGCTTTACTCAATTCACAAGATGAACATAGTTGATCTTTGACATATTTCAACTATGGTAAGCCGTTCACAATATCCTTCTTTAAAACCAAGTTGATGGTATTGAAATTGAGATGAGAAAGTCTTCGATACCATAACCATGCTTGAGTTGGTGCAGCTTTAGCCATAAAACAGATTGGAGTTGGTGCAGATGTTTCTTGAAGAGAAATTGTATAGATATCAGATCCACGATTACCAGTAAGTAAATCGTTTCCCTAAAGATCTCTCACAAAGCAAGTAGATTTCCGGAATGCAACATCCAAATCCGCATCACAAAATTGACCAACCGAGAAGAGATTGTGATTGAGGCCTTCGACGTAATAAACCCTTTTGATCATGATATTTCCTTAAACCAAATCCCCATAACCAAGAATTGGTGCAAACTGATCATTGCCAAACCGAACCGTACCCGGATATTTTTCAATAAAATTGCATAACAACTTGAGATTTCTCGTCCTATGTTTTGTGCATCTAGATTCAACAATGAATATGATGAGTTGCACAATCTGCAAGAGAATTAGAGGACAATGGAACATTTGACAAATTGGATCCTAAAGTATTTGTGAGTTTTAAGACACTAAACTCACCCCGTAGCGATTGATACCAATTGTTATCCCTACTTAAATCATGATCACTTGTTACACATACATAGTACATGAAAATGGATAAAAGAAATAAAGAAGGAAGGAGATGAAGAAAAGAGAGAAGAAAGGGAGTGTTTGGATTGCACTATGTGTTTACAAGAAACAAAATGAACAACCAACCCTTCTTCATAGTGGAGAAGGGGTATTTATACCACTTGTGGCCTTGTGCCGTATGGTTTGGATGTGGGTTTGGCTCGGGTTTGCTTTGGGCTTTAGCCCGATACACGTACAATATTAGATTAACTAACGAGCCCAATACCCGTAACTAGCCTATTACAATGTATTATGAATAAAGATCGAGCTTCCATGTCCAGAGACCGAGCTTCCATTTTTGACTCAATATTTTGAGGCTAACATAGACATCTAAACTGAAAAAATAAATAAGGAAAAAATGACAAATATGGTCAACAAGGATTTCCACCCGCACGTTGCCACGGAGCGCTTGTATACGGTAATGTTGAATGCATCGCAAGTGCCATCTTTCTGACTTTATATGCATGTTTTCCAAACAACATAACACAAAAAAATGAAAGCATCCACCACTTTCGCATAAACACAAAACATAAGTAAACATGAATCATATACATGCGCGTAATAAACTCTAAAGACAATCAAGAAGGTATATTAAAAAAGTAATTGGGCACACAGTGAACAGTTTTTAAAAGCATAAGATAAATACAAAATAAATTCCTACGAATCCAAGCTTTAACAGACCATCGAGATAGACGATGATGATTATGTTGACAATGACGATTATCAAAAGGCTGAGTGCAATCTAACGAAAATATTCTCATAAAAAAACGTGTTTTATATCAAATTCAAAGAGGTTATAACGATGATGAATATGATAAATGTGATTCGGCTTTGAGACAAAAGGAGGAAGTTCTCTTTTTGATAGCATTTTAGATGAAGATTAAGAATGCGTTCAAAGAACTTGCACTAGATTATCAAATCTAATGAAATGACATACAAAGCCAATAATCTTTTGGACTTTCTTTCACCACACCCCTTTCTATTACCCATTTTTTTAATAAGCCAATTGCATCATCGATATTGGCTTCCACATAATCCCTATCTAAACAGCCATGAAAGAATGCTTACTAGTTATGTTTTACAAAACAGAAATACATCCACCATCTTCATCACCACTCTCACCACTTTCAATATATAGTGATGCGCGTTTTCTTTTTGAGTAAGTGATGTGTCATCGTGTGTAGGTAATTTATTTATCAAGTTTTACTATTTATATTTTGCTGACTTTACCTATTAACTAACACTAACATGCAGTGTACCCGATCAGTTGTAGGCTCGTTGGTAAGTAGGGTGTCGATCACTAAGAGCGAAAGCGTTAACGCTTAAATCTATCAGTATTTTAGTTATCTATGTTAGTGAGGCAATAAAAACATATAAATAGATAAACAACGATAAAGAAGCGGTCTAGCACAAATGTAAGGAAAACGTATTAGGCAGTTTAATTTAATAAAATGTAGGAATTGTTTATGTGAGCAATGATTGTATTACTTTGTTGGTGTTATATCATTCGCTAAGCTTAGGTGGCTCTCCTTCCTAAACTTTATCAAGTTAATCATGTCACAATTAACCTAATTCATCATAAAGCATACACCGCTGATTATAATCTATCTAGGACACAATACTGGTGATATATCAAAACCTAGCTCATTGAGGCTTTACCCACTTATGCCCAATCGTTATATATATGCTGGTAGTCCGCGGTCTAAGCACTTACCCAAGAAAACAAAACGGTACATGTAATCCTAAGTCACCTCTTAGTCTACTTATTCACTTAACCAAGGGAAGATACCGGGAATTAAATTTGTAGTCATATTATTCCAAAGTCACATATATAAGCTGTATGTAGTTCTATCCCAAACTCTAGTCTACTTGGTCCGTATAACTAGATCCAGTTGAATGACAAATTAAACACATAATCAAACATAAACAGATATGAAGTGATTAACATAATCAACATGCAACGAAAAGGTAAACGATCAGTATAAACAAACCAAACATTAAATTGTAATAAACATGGCCAATACCAACAGGTATTATCCCATAGTCATTGTAACAAAATAAATTATCATAGATGAACGATTAAAGTAAAGAGAACGATACGATAACCGAACGCGTATAGCGTAATATTAAGATTACAAGAGCTTTCCTATTGACTTAAGGCACTTTGTTGACCTTCTTGGCTTCTTAAAATCGTTTGTAGATCGAACTTGGTGGTTTAAAGCATACTAAAAATCGAATGTAGGATTTTCTATTTATAAGCTCTGAAAACAAGTTGATACGCCGTATTGGAAGGTTCTGATACGGCGTATTGGGTAACTTGGATTGGGCTCCATGATTATAATATTCTAGAATATTTGTCATCTGCTTTCCTATAATGTGTATAGGGTCTTGTGAATATGGCGTATTGGCTTCAAATCGTGTTTGCTGTGAATGTTTACCAAAGTATCATATACGGCGTATCTGCTAATGTGGATACGACGTATTCTTCAAAGCCAGGAAATGGTCTTGAATTCGTCTAAGTCAAGGGATACATCGTATCTGTCTAGAATGATACAGCATATTGGTTGTTAGAATTAGTAGACTTTCTTGAATTCATCGTTTATGCTCCAAAACACGTTCTTTTCTTCTTCTTTCGCCAATTGCTCGATAATAACTGAGATTTACACAAATAAGCGATTAAGTATCAAATCTTATATAAAATAATGTAAAACGAGCAATATAGTGGGATAAATGATGCTAATAATTTGATATTATTTGATGTCATCAATAAGATACTTGATTTCTTATTAGATGACAGTCGTTGGAATCGTCGACATCATCATAATCATCCATCAGAATGGCTTGCAGAAACCTGGACTCTTTTTCTTAACAAACTTTAAAAACACATAGCACTTGACACACATTATTTGACATCTCAAATCTCCCCACACCTTCCATTTGTTGCAGTAGTCGCTAGCACATGGATAAACCTTCATAGCAAGTATGTTTCTAAAAAAAGGTAACAATGTTTTTCAGAATCGTGAGATCTTGCCCATTATCCATTCATCCACTCTTTCAAGAATCACTACAAACTTGTCGTAGCATATTAGAATGAGGCATCTGAACTTCCTTATCCTGAATACGGTTCTTCTACACATTGGATGTTGGATACAACATGCGATGAAAACTAAACTCGATTCTTTTTTGTTGGCTGAAAATGGGAAATTGGAATATGCATAAGACAACTAGTTTATGCAGAAGAACATAACAGAGGATCATAAAAATAGCATTTAAAAGTATAGCAACTAATAAGTTGGATATCATTAATGGTAAACATTCCTCACCTTCATTCTGAAGACTATTCACAGACACAGTTGCAAGTTCCATATGACATGTCGTGATACACATCTAATGATACGGGTACGACACGTGAATTCCTCCATAAATACAATAATAACTATTGAGATGCTAAAATATCAAAGCATATTTTCTTTTAATATGGTCCCATAACTAATAAAAGAAAGAAATATACTTTTCACATAGCAGTTTTAAACCTAACACACATAATCAGATCCTAAAAACATACCAAACTGAATATATTTTAAAAATAAAAACACAGTGAGTACTTACATCAAGCCGCAAATTATAAACACGATCCAATTTCAACTATAGCTTACTCAACTTAAGCTTACGTTTTAGCTCATTATCATGGTCATCGACAAAACACAGTCCCTCGTTGTCCTAACTAACACGTCTAATAGCATGTTCCCAAGCAAAAAGGACTTGCCTTAACTATTAAGCCATCACATCCTCCACTACAACCTATTTTTGACACCATAGAGCACATCACTTTCCAACCACCACGTCCGAGTTTTAACAAAACCACAACCACCTAGTTTCCCTCAAAAGCTAACCTTCTAAAACAATAATTCATCTGTATGGATCAATGGTCCACATGCACTTTCTGTTTACCATGAACATTTTTGTGAGTGATGTCAACACACCTAAATCATCGCACATGAGCTTCGTCATGAGAAATTCAACCCAGGCTAATTCGCGTTCCACATGCATCATAGAAGCTACTAGCCCAAGCAGATCCAGTAATCAACCATTTTACCATCTCACGTTGCAAAACCACAAACTCAAAAAAAACATCAGTACCAAATAAAAACACCATACGCATACAAAATTTATAAAGCCATAATAATTCATTTTAATTCAGCAACATCAATATTAAGTTTAAATTATGTACATTTATGTAAACCATGACTTTTGAAGAACTACATCTAGTGTCTAAATTCTTTACCAATAACATCTAACTTAGGCATCATGCAAAATAACAAAAAATCATCACCACAAAATAAAACATAAGGCACGCCTTTTTTCCAACCCAAATTGGAAAAAGAAAATAAATGTTTTCTGGCCATTTTCTTGTAAGCGAACATGTTAAATGAGAGCAGCAATAAATTTTAAAAGCATAACGGCAAAAAGATGCAATTTCATTAACATCGAATGTTCCTCACCTTGAAACAAAACAATACTCGCACACGTACTTTCACTTTCCACATCAAAGGTCGCAACGCGTATTATTATAGACATTGTATCCAATAGGAAAAAACCCCACAATTAGGCAAAACTCAATCATGTGCTGCAAAACAACAAAACGGTAAAACCATCATTGCTAATTAAAACACAGGTTACAATAGTATAAAAAGTAGATTTGGTCACACATGGGCAAAATGAAACGGCCACACATTCACATATTTATGTGACCAAAGGTATCAAAAAAGACACCATTTACTAATTAGTCACACATGAACATTT
>BQNB010183677.1:0-12382 GCA_026074375.1 Tanacetum coccineum
TATATATACATATATACATATATATACATACATATATACATATATATATATACATATATACATACGGTTACGAACGTCTAATTTCGAACGATGATGTTGATAATTTAGATAATAATATTTTATACTTATACCCTTTTATCGTGTTATCACAGGATGTCCACCCCAGTGTTTGTTGACCTAGAGATTTTCACCCAGGCTGATGGAGCTTAGAGCTCCTGAGTGCCCGTACCACTTCCTGAGGATCCCTATGAGGCTATTAGGTAGGCTTATTTGGTTGGGACAGACACTGAGTCTGAACCTTTTAAGGAACGTGTTGAGACTGAGGCACCTGAGTCACCCCACATTGTAGCACCACCCACATCACTACCTGATAGTACTCTACTACCTTGGTTCCTATTCTCCATAGGATCGCGGGTGTGCGTGTTCCACCAGCGATGTCACCTGGCCTCTCTGCCAGTATGGCAGAGGTGGCAGCTATGTCACATTCAACATTCTGTAAGAGTTTTTGGTCCTCTTATAAGAGTTCACCATCTTCATCACCGCCAAACCTTCCTTCATGGAAGCGTAATCGGGGTACGACTGAGTTAGTAGAGGATGATGATGAGGAGGATAATGAGTAGGAGGACGAGGAGATGGCGGAGAGTTCGGATTCTGATAGTGTGAGCGAGGACGCAAAGGACGAGGGTCCTACTGTAGAGGATGAGGATCCTGCTGCAGGGGACGAGGGTCTTGCTACGGACGACTAGGGCCCCTGTATAGGAGTTGAGAGTCTTAGTTTAGGTGGGGATGAGGCTGTACCTGCTGGTCAGCCGCGGGCAGCCCCGGTTGTGGAGACAACCGTGGGTGATCCTCTAGGATTAGGGTATGGGGGGTTGAGATGTCGGGAGAAAGCATTGGGAGAGGGCCAGACGCCTAGTGTATTCGAGGTGGGTCAAAGTTTTGAATCTGGACCAGAGTCTGAGAGACCAGAGAGAGTATCGGTACTTAGGCAGCCCACACTTACTACATGGATAGACCCGGAGGATCGTATAGCTTACATTGATGTTCCTACTTACTAACCACCACCACCACCTGCTTAGACACCGCCATCACTCGAGTGGTCATCTGGTTCACTTCCTATTTCTCCAGCACCTTCTATTGTTCCTTTACCTATTTCATAACCCATGATACCATTGACCGTTCCATCGCCTGTAGCTTCACCCGCTACGGCTGAGACTGAGGGATTTTTAACTGAGTTGGGAGCTCGAGTTGAGATGCAGGGGGGATTAATTCATGATCATACAATATGATTTGAGGTGCTATCACCTGCTTTGTTTGAGTGGTATGATAGGGACATAAGAGAGTTATTTACTAGGTCAGGGGTAGTCAGGGATGAGATATTCTCCCAGAGATATCGATTTAGGAGTCTAAAGCATGAGCAAGAGAGGGTTGCAGTGACTTTTGGAGAGATTTGGAGACCAGTATTAGCCTTGAAGTCATGGGCAGGTCAGACGGATGCACAAAGAGCATCTCTATGGCATGCCATTAGTGATACATAGGGAGAGAACCAGGAGTTGCGATTACAGTTCGCAGAGGAGAGACGTACGCGATTGGATTTAGCTGAGATTGTTGACAGTATAAGGAGAGGTCAGGATCCCAAAGGAGATGTGTAGGATATATGAGGTTTGGATTAGTAGTTTGTGTATATCACTAAACCGCGTAGCGTCGGTATTATGATTAGAAAAGTTTATTATTGTATTGGTAGTTATGATAAGTCCTTATTAGTCATTAGATGATTTGTATTGAAATTGTTTTTTATGATAGTGAAGGAAAATTTGTTCAATATTTGTGGATGGCAGTGTTTTGTGTTATTTTGTGTTAGTTTGAGAGCATAGTTTTTTGTGTGTGGTTGCATTACGATTGGTAGCTCGTGATAGGGCGGATACCCATTTCCTTATTAGGATGGGCATACGATGTAGTTGGTATATTCTGTAAGCTTGAAATGTATTGGAGCTGATCGATTTTACCGTTTTGTTAAAAGAGCTAATAGGAAGGTGATAGATCGTGAATGGTCACGAGGAATATTGGAAATAGTTGTAGTGATCAAATTGGAAACCTGATCATACTTTTTATTGTGTCAGCTTTTGAAGAGGTATCTTGACCTATCTAAGTGAAGTGAGATTTAAGGTACTCATTGAGTAGGATTGATTTGGAAAAGTTTAAGGAAAATAATGACGAGGTTTGGACTATGAAATGGTCTTCCTAGAAAGGTAGAGCCAGGAGTGTTTGACAAAGTAAGGTTTACTTGGGATTTTGAGTGAGTGAGTGTTGGTGAAAAAACCATAGGCTTTCTTGGGAAAGTAGAGTGTGAGTCATATTTTGAAGGAAATATACCCTGTAGGGTTAGTCTCATTGGTTGAATAACCAAAAAGTTTGGCAATGTCAATTCTGATAGAATAGTCGGCACGTCGATGACTGGATTGTATTTTGACACCCGACTGAGACAGTGTGACCTAAGTTTGAAGAAATTGTGAAACTAAGAGATAGTAGGAGAGACTATCATAATTTTGTGAATGGATATAGATTGACCATGAGAAAGTGTAGGATTTAACTATGGAAAAACTTAGTTTTTAGAGGAATCGTAAGAAACCTTGCTTGAAAAGACTAAACCCTAGTGATTTGATGTGATTCTTCATGGAATGGAATTTCCTGTCAGTGTTGTGAGTTAATAATTTGAGTTGAATTTCAGGGTGAAATTCCTTTAAGGGGGTGAGACTGTGATAACCAGTAATTTGCCCAGGGTTAAGTATTATAAAATATTATAATTTCGTATTTTGAAGTCTTTCGATCTTGTCAGTTTTCTGATGAAAGCAGAAAAGTTGACTTTCGTTGACTATTTTTACGTAAAACAGTTACGGTATAACCGGGAGTTTTGAGGAGTTTGGAAATTCGGTAGAGAATAACTTTTGATTCGTCTTTCCATTTTGGAGCATTATGGTTGGTATTCCAGGAAGCTTTCCCGTGATCCGCGAAAATCGTCACGCAACGCGTACCGGCATGACAAATTAATTAGGAATAAGTTTAGGTGTTTTGGAAGGGTGTAAATGAGCTTATTTATTTAAATAAATTCATGATTTTAGAAAATGTTGGTTTAAAACATAAATCGTGGGTGTGTGATTTGAAAGTTATCAGAAAACGGTTGTTTTCGTAAAATTCGGTAGAAGACTGTAATGGTCGTAAAAGTGGAATTTTGGTCAAATATAAGTTGTCAAACCCTGTTTTGTGGTTTGAAGTGTTTTTTTTAAATGGATGAGCAAGGTTCGGTTGAGTTTTGTCAAAAATTCATGTTTTCAGTCTTGAGTCGAACGACAACGGCTCAAGATGAATTTTTGTAGCAATTTAATGTGTTGGGTGTCGTGTAAATAACCTAGATTTATGAAAAGGTGATTTTAAACGCAATGAAAATACTGACTAAGTTCGGTTAACGTTTTAAATAGATGAAAATAGAATTTTAAGTAATCCCAACACGAAAAGAGGAACCCGAATCCTCCTTAGATCCCATTTAGACGTGTGAAAGGGAGGGGAGACAACAAGGCTTGAAATTAGCTTTTGTGTCTCATGCATGGTACATAAATTCCATATCACCTCACTCCTTTTGTTAGCCCTATAATATTGAGTCGAACAATGGAAGTTCGTTCATTAATTATATTAGGTCTCGGTCATTAATTAATATACGTTGTAATAGGCTAGACGGGCTCTTAAATGTAAGCTAACTGGTCACGTGTATCGGGCGAAAGCCCAAGTAATACCGAGCCCGGCCCGTAGAAATACTAAAGGCAAGTAAGCCTTTTAGTCTAGGTATAAATATCACTCTCCATGGATGGAGAGTGGAGTTGGTCATTTTGTAATTTCATTTAGCAAGTAAACTTCTCTCATTCTCTCTCTTTCTCTGTCTACTCTCTCTCTCTACAATTCTTCATCATCTCCTTCCTACTTTTCTTGTTCTTAATTATGAAGTGAAGTGATTTCTTAGATCCGACATTTGGTATCAAGAGCCTCGGGTAGATTGTGTTTGTTTTGTGGTTTAATAAGCTCAAAAAGCTTATTTTCGTTATAAGCTCACGAATCAAAAAAAAATTTTAGGGCTTATTGGTTTGTTTTGCTTCTATACTTCTTGCTTCACTCGATCTACACCTTCTTGTGTTTCAATTTTGCTTATAAGCTTAAAATTTCGTGGCTTATCATGCAAATAAGCTCACGGCTCAAAATTTCTTGGGCTTATTGATTTGTTTTGCTTGTTTAAACCTTGCTATACTTGGTCTACATCTTCCATTCTCACTAAACTAGTGCTTAGTTTTTCATTTTTGCTAATCTAGTTGCTTATTTTCGAGCTTATTTCGGCTTATTTTAGGCTTTTTCCATCTTCTTTCGAGCTTATTTGTGTTTTACTTAGTTTTTGTCTTTTCTTAAGCTAATAACCAGTCAAAATTGAGGAGACCAAGATCCACAATTTTAGCCTACAAAGACAAGGACACTTTGTTTGTTAGTTTAAGTGGTCCACACCCGAAAGTGACCTCAAGCGGAACATGTATGTTAAGACCAAGCGGAATATGTCACTAGGTAAGCGAAATATGCAGGTTTAGTGTAAGCGGAATATGTACGTTTAGCTTAAGCGAAATATGCAGGTTTAGTGTAAGCGGAATATGTACGTTTAGCTTAAGCGGAATATGCAGGTGAAAGTTCAAGCGAAACATTACAATAACCTAAAACGAAACTCTACCAAAAATTTTGAAAATCAAGCGAAATATGTTTGTTACGAATTTAAGCGAAATACGTTAGCTTTCAAACGAAACATGCAAAGTTGATTTTCAAGCGAAATATGTTGAATTTCAAGCAAAACATGCATTTCATTTTTCAAGCGAAATATGCATTTTCTTACAAGCGAAATGTGTAATTCTCTCTTGAGCGAAATATGCCATTTTCAAGCCAAGCGAAATATGCACACCTACAAGCGAAATATGTCAGTTTATGTTTTTGAATTTTCAAGACATTCAATTCACAACAAACAAACCTTAATCCAATTCAATTGACATTCACAGTTTTCTATTGATTTTGTAAAATTCCGCGAAAGACACAATTCTTTTCTCGGTTTTAATCATAGACTTGTAAAATCCCGTGGACGTTTATTGCTTTCTTTTTACCACAACTTCAATCACAACAAATCTACTTATGGACTCCTACAATCAATTTTCACTTAATTAATTTTCAGTTATAATGGGAAACGAAAGTTACTTTATCTTCGTGTTCTAATTCGGAAGTAAGAAAAAAATGCAACAACTTCAAGACAAGCATGAAAGTTGCATGGTATCTTTTTGACAACTTCATTCACACCTCAAGCTTCTTTCAAACAACAACTTAAATGGAACTCGACACAAGTCTGGTTTCAAACGTGCATTGCGACAATCTTGGTTAAGAATAGTGACCTTTACACAATAGGCTCAATGTTCTGAACGTGGGACCAAGTAGAAAATAACTTGGACAAAGAAGAATTTCTAGGGATGGATCCTATGGCTTATTTTACAAGTATCGAGACACAGTTTGAGTTGTCATCAAGTCACGGATGTATATGGATGATGATATTTGTTGTATTGACACTCAACTTTTTTCTCCAACTACAACTAATTGCGATTCCAGAATTCTGTGACTACATGATCCACAAAATGAATCTGATAAGATGTCGATTGATCGAACAGAAGCAAAAGCTTAAACAAGTGTATAACAATTGGAGTGAATGAAAGACAAATGCAGACAACAGAGGATAAAGGTTGATTCGATGCAGGAATGGATGCTAGTTTGAGTTAACACAAAAAGTAGGGGAAGAATCAACAGTGCAGGATACATAGCAGCAGGTCAGGGAATGATTGACATTGCTGATAAGTCAGATATCAAACCTCAATATGATGAAGGCCAATGGCTGAGGTACACACAATGCTGAAATCAATATCTTTCGCTAATGGACACAGCAACTGCAGAAACCTGAATTCAATAATGAAGAAGAGGTTTTAACCAGAAATGCCTAAACAATGTCATGAACATCATGTTCTTTGCTTGCTAACATTAATGATAACCAGGACTAACTGAAACATCTCAATCAATCTCTTGAATCTGAAAATATTCATATCAAAAAGATGTTGCCAATTTCAAAAAGATTTTTAAGAATGAAGCACATTGTGTTAATCTTTACCGTTAAATATCAACATCAAGTTTAAAATAAGGGCTACATGGTCATTTTTAGAATGTAACAAGTTATGAAGCCAAGGCTTTATACATGAATTAGATGTAATTGAACAAATAAACATCGATTTGAACATTATAAGTGGATAAGTTACTTAAGGAAAATGAGACATTTGAAAAGGATTACAAAGAAATGTTGTGATTCTATCAGGACAACGAGAGCTAAAGAACATAGAACACACAACTTCTTTGATTGCATAATAATGATAAATTTCAAATGCTTAACTTCAGGAAAAGGGTTTGCAATGGCAGCATTAAAAAATTGGAGTTAAGGAACATTAACAGGATAATATTGTGAATACTAAGTTGCAAAATCGTCAATCTTAGGAAACTCGCTTTTAAAAACCACGTAGAAACCAATTCAGTTTGTTAGACAAACCAGACTGCGTTTAAGTGTCTGACGACCTAGATGTTCAATGAAACGTTTGCTACCAAGTTGATGTCCAATAACGATTTGTCAAACAGTCCACTACAACATTATTTGCCTAAGGAACATAATCTGCTGTTGCAAACATTATCACATGATTTGGCACTGGTCATCTAGGTATAGCTCATAATGACATGGTTCATAATTCATACCTAGAGGAAGCTAAGAAAAAAGACATAGAAGCAGTAGGAATTCATAACCTAGTGTCATGCTTCTGCTAGATCACAAAGAACAACTAATGTAGCAAACCAAACTTGGATCATAACAAAAGTCTAGGGAATTTGTCCTGCATCTAAGAGTAGTTGCGTCTACGGACAAAGATTGTGCCCATTAGAAGACACACTCTAAGGAGAATCTAGAAGGTTTTTCTGACTCCAAACATATTTGTTTGCTCGACATGCAGAAATGTGTCTTTAATGCCCAATCATGATTATTGGTGTAACAAAAATTCACTGAATGAAGTCAACTACGTGCTAAGGTTACTATAAGACAACAAAGTTACATACCCATAGAGAAACAAGTTTTGGCAAGAAACCAGAAGGTCATAGAGTCTTCAATAAAAAAGTCTTCCATTTGTGCATGAGAATAAAATGACTATAAGATTAGTCTTAGGTGGAAAACAACGGGGTAAAAATTATCAAGACAGTTGTTCTTAGGTGGGTTCTATTGGAAAGATATTAATCTAGCAATAACTATGGTGACAGTGAAAACCACAAAATGGGTTTCAAATAACGATAGCATATATAACAATATATGAATGCGAACCAAACTCTTGTTGTTTATTATGCAGGTACACTTGTATTCATACATGCAGACTACATCTTAAATCTACAAAGAAGGACTCCAAGTTTGGTTGCTAAAAAGACTCGATATCTGATGAAACTAGGGCTTTAAGGTAATTTTCATCTGAATGAATATAGCAATGACTTTCTGATCATACAGTACGGAACTCGGGAATTCACGACCACAGCAATGATAATCAACTTCAAAGCTCTGTTCCACAAAGTTGTTTCCCTCCAGCAGACAGACAACTACATCACGACAAGTGTTCGGAATTATTATTTCACCATCACATAACAATTGCTTTGAGGTCGACATGGTAAATAATTTTTTATAAAACCTAATACAAAAAAATTGAATTTCAAAAAGAAAAATACAAAAATATAAAATTTCTAAAAGAAAATACAAAATCAAAAAATCAGAAAATGTTCAAAAAAAAATATTCTTCTCGACATTGTCTCTTGAATCGATAACATTTACGTACCTAAAAATATTGATTATATCGACTACGGTGGTTGTAAATGAAGTTTGAATAGGAGTTTCAAATGTTTTCAAACATGTCATTTCTAATTTTTCTTCATGACTTGTAATCAGTCTTAGATTGCAACTCGGACCCGAATGACAAAGGAGAGTGTACGCAATTAGTGCGCTTTCTCCTTAGAGGTTAGAAGAGAAGTCTTGTCTAACATTGGTTTTTCAAAAAGTTGAACACAATTTTTCAAGAATTTCTCAATGACAATTCAAAATCTTTCAAAATTGTGTGTTCAACACTCCAATCCTCATATTGTTTTACAAGACAATTATTCTACATTTGATGTCATTTTTTTTACATGAGTCAATGTTTGAGGGGGAGTTTTTCTGAAAAACAATGTTTTAATGATTGTTGGATACATCATAACATGACAATTCTTATGTTTTCAACACATTATAAAAGGTTTTAATAACATCTAAGAATATTAATGGACTATTAAATAGGATTGATTGTTATAGATGATAAGGTGTTGAGGCATAATTTTTCAAGAGTTCTTCAATGCAACTTCATATCTTTCAATATGGTTGATGCTCAACTATGCTAACCCTCATTTTATATTCTATTTTACAAATTGCGTTCATTGTTTTTGGTTTTTTATGTCCAAAACATATGTAAAATTGAGGGGAGAGCAAAGTGTTATGTTCCATTGTATATTCATGCTAGTAAAAAGTTGTCCCAAATGGTATTTCAAGGACAAATTTTAATCACAGTATTTCAAAAAAACACTAAGTGAATTAGTATTTAAAATAATGAGGAGAAATGTATTTTTAAATGGGATTCTTGAAATAATAAGTGATTTATCGACTCAAAGGTTTGTACTCTTCGAAAAAGGTTTTTATGGTTACGAGCGATGCATACCCATATAAAACATCTTATTTCACGACGATTCTGAAGTCATAAGGTGTTAAGGTTAGGTAGTTTGTTGTCTATGATCGCAACCAGAGAATTGGAGGGTTCTACCCAAGGACATTTCCATAGTTAGATAATAGCAGGCGTAGGTATGATATGGAGTTGAGATTTGTATAAGGGAAGAATGCCGACTAAGTTTGAGCTTAACAATGGATTAATTACTACTAGTGTTAGTAATGACGTCTTGGTAAGACATTGAAGGGGTTTTGAAGAATTAAAAGAAATGTTATGGAATAAAGGGTCTAAAGAAAGAGCCCTCACACTAGATTAGGCGGAACCCGGGTCAATACATATGCTGTAGAATACAATGTTGATTGCTGATAGTGAAGACGATATCATTGGACTAGTTCGATGCAATGCAAAACCTCCCCAAGCATTCGGGTTTCTCTTAACAAAATCTATGTTCATTTTGGCACGGGGAGATACAGCACAACTTATATTGACTTTCTCACTCTGAGTTAAGTTGATATTGAATATAAGGGTGGCAGTCTGCTTCCAGCCTCGTTTACTAACAACCACAAAAGCAATTAAATCGAGTCTAGAGCCAAGAGATCCATAAATAAATCTCATTAGGACACATTCCATTACTAACACTTGTTGAACACCAATTAGTTCACAAGCTGTTAACAAGAGTCCTACGCTATTATATGTGAATTATGCCAGAACTCGAGTGATAACTTATTTACTAACAATGTAATGGATATACCTGCTTGAGCCAACACTCAAAACAAGCTCTTGGTAGGTGACTTGCGTGATTCTATATGAATCAAACTTGTGTCAACTGGAAAGAAATGATGGTGCGATTCAATGTGAATCAAATTTGTTCTAGAAAATGAATTGACGGCTTAATAAAAAAGATAGTAAACTATCTGATTCTACTTACTCTTAAGTGTTGTTTGCTTTGAGACGTGCGGTAATGAGAACTAGCAAGCTGGTAAATCTAATACATCTGTGTTAGAAGATCCTACGCTTTGAGCTGGAAACCCTATCAAGGAGATTCTTTGAATCTACCTGATCACAGGTACATTATTTATACTATAAAATGGTCCTACGGAACCAAAGGTTAATCTAACCAAATCCGGACGAATGACAAAGCCATATTCGTCCATACGATTTATTGCTAACTGTTTTATTTCAGGATACATAAAGATGGAGATGGTGATGCCTTATTCCAGCTGAAGTCAGATTCATTACCACATGCTCATGCTCAAACTACAAAGACATACTATAAGCATCGAGATTCAAGAAACATGAAAGCTCAAGAATTAAAGACAAAGACTTCCACATAAACTCTAATATACAAGATCTTCCTTCAAAGATATCAAGTCTATCAAGGGAGATTGTTAGAAAGCTTTCAAGATAATGCAAAGTATGAGCATGTTGGTCAAGATACAAGATCGCAAGGTGGCAAAGACGATCAAGACGGAAGGATAAAGATTTAAAGATCTCGGACGAAAAGACAAAGTCAAAAGACAATGACAAAGGCTCAAGATCAAAGATCACAAAGCAAGAAGGAACAAGCCTACAACGTTGACAGAGATAAAGATCATAAGAGCTTAACGACAAAAGCAATCTCATTGATCTCACAAAGGAGTGTCACAATGAACTCACTTCGGGGGAGATTGTTAGCCCCAAAATATTGAGTCGAACAATGGAATTTTGTTCATTAATTATATTAGGTCTCGGTCATTAATTAATATATGTTGTAATAAGCTAGACGGGTAAACGAGCACTTAAATGTAAGCTAATCGGCCACGTGTATAGGGCGAAAGCCTAAGTAATCCCTAGCCCGGCCCTTAGAAATACTAAAGGCAAGTAAGCCTTTTAGTCTAGGTATAAATACCACTCTCCATGGATGGAGAGTGGAGTTGGTCATTTTGTAATTTCATTTAGCAAGTAAACTTCTCTCATTCTCTTTCTTTCTCTCTCTACAATTCTTCATCATCTCCTTCCTACTTTTCTTGTTCTTAATTATGAAGTGAAGTGATTTCTTGGATCCGACACCTTTATCCATTCTTCTCATTTCATAAAATTCAAAAGCACAAAAACTCTCACTTTTTCCTTTTGTTTTCGGACGAGCCACACAAGAACAAGAAACAAAGATTTTGAGATTTTATCAAAGACACAGGGTTAAGAAACATTATTTGGGTTGATAGCTAGTAGTCTCGGGTTATAGAAACAAGATTTTGGGTCTTTCCTCCGCGCGTCACAACCGAACCAAACTCTTCAAACAAGTAAGTTTTTCAAAAACTTTAATTTAAGTTGTACTTCTATGCTTATTGTGATTTCTAAACACTAGTTGTATAAGTTGATCGTCAAAAAGGTCGAAACTTGAAAGTGAAAATGTAAAAAAGGGGGTGTTGCGTGCGTCGGTTTGAAAGAAAAGGGATCAAGGATTTAAAGTTTGAATATTTTGGTTGTTGTGGTAAATTTTCTTTTGTTAAAATGGTTATTTTGGGGCTTAGTATCGAGTGTCACTTATTAAAAAGCAAGGGTATAGATTATTCATTTTATTTGGGCTTCGGTGTGGGCTCGGCCCAACCTACGTGGTGGTTGTGGACTTCGATCGTGGACACGGCCCAAACAAGGGTCCGTTTGGTTTGTTTTGGCCTACTTGGTCTCGGCTTATTTGTAAGCTCATGAAGAGCTTATGGTTTGGCTTATTTTTGAGCTCATGGCTTATTGTGTTCTCGATATGTATTGAGCTTATAGCTTATTCGGTTTTAGCTTATATTTTTGGCTTACGCTTATTCAGTTTTTGCTTATATTTTTGGCTTTGGCTTATTCAGTTTCGGCTTATATATTTTAAGCTTGTAGCTTGTTAGATTTTTGGCTTATTTTTATTATGGCTTAATGGACTTCGGGCTTATTTGGTTTTGGTATTTTTCGAGCTTATAGCTCATTTTGTTTTGGCTTATTTGGGACACGGCTTAATGGCCATGTCTATGTGTGATTTCGGCATATATTGGTTTGGCTTAATGGGCTTAAGGCCCATTGGGTTTTGGTTTATATTTTGGACTTATGTAAAAAGGTATGGACTAAGTTTTTGCTATCGGGCTAAATGCTTAAGACCTTAATGAGCCATAAGGCCCAATAACAAGTAAATGGATTATTGGACTTATAAATGGACTAATGGATTTTGGTTTAAACTAAGAGGGATTTTGTTGGACTTTTCAAATGTAATTGGATTATTTTGCTACGGTTGGATTAAAAGTGTTGAAAGTATTGATTTCCGTTATCTTGTCGGAAAATGTTGAGTCCGTGAAAAGTGTTTTGGATTAAGGTTTAAAACCTTGGAAAATGTTGTATAGACGTACGGGTCATGCCGACAAGATAACGTATATATATATATATACATGTTGAGTCCGTGAAAATGTTGTATACATACATGTATATATATATACATACATGTATATATATATACATACATGTATATATATATACATGTATATATATATCCA